>OZ014452.1:11671016-11915980 GCA_963966035.1 Acleris laterana
GATTTGACAGTTAATATTATGGCAAAAAATCATAGCCAATCGCGTCAAAGTTACTCAATTCGTTCTGTTTTCAAATTGTTGTTACCAAAAAGTAAAAAAATATTTTTATGTTTTTGTATTGCAATCGTATTATGTAGATATATTTCACGGTACCAACTACTCAAACACAAATCGGTTCAATATTTCGTAAACTTGGTCTCAATTTGCTCGAGGCAGTTTCTAGTCAATGCCGAAGTCAATAATTGTTCATATTACTCAGGGGCTTATTCTGTGAGAAAAACGTAAGCGATTTATAGTCAACTTATATCTCTTAGACAAGTTGTGTACTAAACATGGTGATTAGAACGTTCGTCAGACATTTCAAAAAAAAACATGCACTATACTTGCGATCCTGAAAAGTGCTTTATCCTATTTTTTTTAAATCGAAATGCAATAAAATCTAGCTATGCTTAGAAAGAAAAGTAGGATTGTACTTATTCAATTGAAAATCATACAAATAATTCTATTATAATTTTAAAATATTTGGATTTCCCGTAAAATTTATATTATCTGATAGTCAATGACATAGAATAGTTTTGAATAAACGTCTGTAAATTACTTAACGTTTGTTTTTAATAAAATATAAAAACGTGAACTAATTTACAGTTATTCAATGCAAGAATAAATACGCTTCAAAACCAACCAACTTCACCTTCTACTAGGTTATGAAAGTAATTGAAATAAAACCAAAATAAATATTATACCTAAAGTAACGTATCAGAATAAGTCTCAAAGTTAGTGTAAGTCGCATCGGACGTGACGCGCCCTTCTTTGTTCTAGATGCTTCTAGCAAGAACGTTAATTGGTCGCCGTCTGTAAACTTCTAGTTTACTCATTTTATTCGTGAACACCCTTTATGTGGCACTATTAGTTACGTTCGTTTCATTTTCAGTATGATCAATATGATCGTGTATTATTCGGTTTTGCCTTTTTAAAGTAGGTAGTGTTTCTAGTTTGTACCTGGGATAATTTTTATTTGGAATATAATATTCCACTCTTTATTTTATCTTAACGTTTGACGAGCAATGTTTACGTTTTAACGAAGTTTGGATTTGTTTATATTATTATTTAAAGAAATCGAACATGACTGAACACAACTCGTTTTAGGTATTTTATTTCGCGTGATTTAGACCCAGAAAAAACTGGTCTTAATCAACAAATATCCGACTAAGGTTTGTCCAATCAATTTTATAATTACGTAAATATATAGCATTCCTTCCCAATCCCTTCTTTCCTCTCACCCTGTATATAACCCCGTAACGAACAAAGGTATTGTCCGGTCCAGACTGCGCCGTCCCGCTCTAACTAGCTAGACCCGACCGCAGCGGGAAGGAACAACATTAATATGGCCCTAACCCTTCAGGTCCATGCGGCAATTATTCACAGAGAATAGTTTAACAGAAAGGATTGTGCGGACTGTACAAAACAACCCAAGTCACTAAAACCCGTTGATAACTTTCAATTTTATCTAACTCGTTTAAAGTCGAGTTTGGGTTGACTGTCAAGGGTTGTTCGGTTAGAGGTTATGATACAGGATGTCTGGTAGGAAATTTCAGTATATTTAGAATATTTATACATTTGTCTGAAGTGGGTTTTCGGTGCGGATGAAGCATCTATAAGCACATAATAGGTACTGTGATTTAGTACGGTGCGGCGGAATTAGCTGGCCGAGTGTAGGCTCGGTTTATGGGGGCCGTTTGTCAAAAATATTGTGTTGTTTGTCTTATAATTAACTGTGTTAACCCTTTTTTGGCATATGGAGAAAATTGACCTAATAACCGTGTAATTAAAAAATCTTCAATAATCGTTTTAAAAGATCGAAAACGTCGAAGGTTAACTTGAAGCTCGATAGATGTCGCTTTTCTATGAATGGAATTTTTGTTTGATTCAAGTTTTCTTTAATTATTATTTTTGGTACGTGTGCCTGTAATTGTATTTTTTTGCAAACAAAATGTAGTTATTAAAACCAAGTTAAATGATATAAATCAAGCCAAATACTAGGTTTGTACCTACTCTTAAATTCTGAAAGAATCATTTTTACACGACTGCTATTTTTGTAAAACTTCACTCATTATTACAAGGATTATTTAATTACGTGTTTAGTAACAAAGAATCTAATCAACTGATCACTTTTCTTAGAATCACAATATTAGCATTTAAAAACATGTTGCTTTAGTTATTTGCATTCTTAATTTTATTTAACCAGTTAAATTCAAAAGGCATGCGAATAGAGGCGAGGTCTTGTAATTACTACACATGATATTTATTCGTGTAACGTATAACGGCCCCTTAAAACGAGTCGCGTAAAATATCAACCGAGAGCCACATTCTGAGCATATCTGGTCCTCAAGAGTGGAAACGGACTCCAAAACAATGAGACTAAATTATTTAAGTTTACATGGGACGAAATAAGGGAACGGTATTAAAACGACCACGAAATTTTTGACTTTATTATCTACAGTGTGCGCGAAAAATGCATCTACTAGAACGGGCGCTCCGTGATTTGACTTTGATTTGTATAATAGGATGTATTTAAAGTTTTAGAGGTTATACAAAGTGTTCTTAGGGCATGAAATTACCTAGCAACAGAAGGTATATCTAGAAAAAGTAAAAAAAAAAACAGTAAATAAAATCGCAATATTATAACTAAGTTTTTTAGATAGTTAAAACGTTAGAACCATTTACAATAAGGAGGGACTTTATACAGCGTTTGTTAAAAGTAGGGCCAAAATAGTTCAGAGTCCAGTTGTTACCAGATATTAATAAGGACTGGAAATGTCATGCGATATGAAAATAAAAGAATTAAAATTAACTTTCTCATGTAGTGTTTTATTATAAGTACTTACTACTACAGCATTGTAGCGGCAATAGTTTTAACCGGTCTTTTTCCGATTCGTTCATAATTCGTACTTCCAGACGGATCACCGTCACTGCTGTCTGTAACAAAAATCATTTTTTTATTAAATACTTTAAGAACTGAACTAAACTGATCACAAACATCTTTTTGGATTATTTATTGTCTAAATTGTTACTGTCTGTCTTGTTTTTGGTTCCTGAAACTAAAATAAACAAATAATAAAATACTCTTCATAAATACGTTGAGCTCGAATGAAGTTCTGCACACGCTGTACCTACTATAAGGGGTATGTTATATTGAAACCAAATTTAATCCCACTCCGTACTATCGTCAGGCTCGGCGGAGTGAAATTGTGAAAACGGCAATGACCATGCGGAACTGTACGCATCAAAATTCCTCCCACAGCCACTACACTTTTCACTGCTCACCCATTTACACGTTTATTACTAGGTAATGTAGTTTTACAGCGTTCACAGACCTAACAGGATATTAAATTAAATTACATTAAGTTACAGCACACTCAAAATACATGTCAACAACTAAAATATATTATGTAAAATATATGTCAATAACTCATGCAAGAACGCAATCAAAAAATACTACACTACGGCATTCAACGAGAATGGGTAATTACTAGGTGGTTGTAAGAAATAATATACCAAATTATGGTTAGGATTATAACTATTTATACTTATGTTGTAACCGAGGCGTTTTCATTCGTTCTACATAAAAATCTCTCATAGGTTTCCAAAGCGCGTCTTAATCAGTAAGGAATTAAAATTGCTTTTTATAGTAAATAATAAAAAAAAAGTAAGACTAAGGGCCTGTTTCACAATCGACAAGTAAATTTATCTGTCACATAAAGTTGTCTCTCTCCTTGTCTATTTTCAAGTGTTCGACAAAGAAAGGGCTAAACTTATCCGTCAAATATCCTTTACTTGTCGATTGTGAAACAGGCGGTAAGTCTTTAGATACTATAAAGAATATAATAATAATAATGGTAGTTTAGGTATCTAATAAGGACACAATCCACTTAACTTTGGCACGTTTCGATCTTTTTAAGTGTTGCGAGTGTAAAATTGGCGAAGGAAAGGGTCAAATTACGTTCAATGAGACTCAAACGCAATTTTCATTCGTGTTGTAATCGAGGACTGACGGTAGTGACATTTTAATTGTCTGGTCGTCGTTCTGGCTTTAATTGACAAGAGTCCCCCTAGGTATAAAATAAACGAAGAACTCTATCACAATCCAAAATAATTACTTTAAAAATGTGATGATATTTATAAAATCTATAATTTCAAAGCGATTGGTAATGCAACCAATTCATGTGAACGCTTGCAATATGCCTTCAAGAAACGAGCTTTTATTTTGACAACTCTTCTTGAGTTGCTGGTATTTATGGGCGGTGGTGATTACTTCCCATCAAGTAACCCTCATGATTATTTGCTTCCTTTATAAATAAATATGAATGTTTTATGTACCTACATTACTTATAAAAACATGTCAAATGCCAGTTAACCAAAATTATGATTGCTATTCTGTCCTGTCCGTGTGATAACATAAGCGAAGCTTAAAATCTTTGTGATATCACTATGGACAACATTTTTGTAAACATGTACCACTTACCTAATTTTAAAGATAAAGAACAAAAAATTGCCTGAACACAAAGTTTTTTTAAGTTGTTTGCACAAAACCGCAACTAGAACCGGTCTCACAGTGCTCAAAAATTTGCTCCGTGTAACAAACAAAATGTTTTTTTTTCTTTAGGTTACTATAATGTTTATGAACTTATGTCTTACGGTACTTATTTGAATGTGGTGAACGTATAAAATACTCGGTGTATTAAATTGTATTTATTTAATCTAAAAATATCAACAAAAAAATCATCCGCCCACCGTTTTCTAAACCAATCTTCATAAATACAAAGATGCAACATACATACACGTAGAAGAGTTGTAGACCCCAAAAAAAACAATTTCGCGGGCCGCACTGTCACGCCAGAATTATGACTCAAAGAATGACCATGCGGAATGCAGACCGCCAAAATTCCTGGGGGGGTTTCGGCCCCCCAACTGGGGCGTAGGGAGGCGGGAGGCATGTGGACAAATAAGGAATGCAATCATGATTTTAGCCCAGAGTAAACGTGTTTTTGCTGCAGTTGCATTGCGTATTTGGTGGCTCCTGTTTAAAAAAAATTTAAGTGTCGTATTAAAAGTTGTTTTACAAGAATGTTTTTATTCCAGTTAAAGGTACGTGTTCTGTGTTTTTTTACATAACATTTGGATGCTGCATTTTTGGATCACCACGAAAATTATTCTAACGACGATTTGGACGATTCAATTCAAATGCAAAATGAATGACAATTTTAAGTAAATTGCAAGAGCAATTAATTCTATACTCATAATTATTATTTTTATCTTTATGGCTATTGAGACTTGGTTTTTAGTTTATTGACGCAATCATACAACGTTTAATTAAGTGGGGAGCGCCTTAGTGAATTAAAAGCACTGTGCCTCAGGTCACGGTCTAATATTTTAAAGTGCGGGAATAAAAAATGCAGAAGTTGACTGCTGTCTTACTCTATAAGTTAGAAAAAGAACGCAAAATTGTGCTTCTTGCTCTAGAACTGAAGTTAAAGTAAGACAGCAATCAACTTCTGCAATTTTTATTGCTAGTCTACGCCGAACTTTAAAATATTAGACCGTGACCTGAGAAAAACCCGTACCAATGATCCTTAAAACAAAACACGCCAGAGTCGAGTCTTAGGACGAAATTCCTGAATAGTATAATTTCACCAAAATAGTCAAATTGCACCACAACTTAATAAACAACAGATAGCTCAGTACGCAATCACGTGAGTATTAATCATGCGACGGAGCGGTCGTTAATCTCCTACCCGCAATCTGAACGAGACGGGCTTTTTGTTAATTAATCTGCACTTATGTGTGTGTATGTATGGACGGGTGGGTGACAGTTGTATGTATATCTTGGGTAGGTTTAAACGGTAAACGTGCGGTAGCTGTGATACTGATTTAAAAAGATATGCTCAAATATACACTACAAACTTCTGCTCGGCCTCATACACTGAGTCTACAATACCTACATGGCAAGTTTCGTATTTAGGGTTCCGTACCCAAAGGGTGAAAATGGGGCCTTATTACTAAGACTCCACAGTCCGTCTATCTGTCTGTCACTAGGCTGTGTCTCATGAACCAGCTATAAAATAGCTAGACAGTTGAAATTTTCACAGACGAAGTATTTCTGTTGCCGCTATAATAATACATACTAAAAACAGAATAAAGCAAATATTTAACTGGGGCTCCCATACTACAAACGTGATTTTTGCCGTTTTTTGCTCAATGTTTTTTGTGTGAAAAGGTTATAATATCAGTGCCCTTCGTGCTCTGATATTTCGTTATAGGTAAAAACATTTTAGTAAAGCCCCTTTTCCATGTAGTTGTAATTGTAACACATCTGTATAGAACGTTTAACATTCTATATTTGAAATTTGACGTAAATTCCATATTATTTTTATATAAAACTACATAATTCCGAAGTTTTTTTGCCGCATTGATCAAAATCCTATTAATTCCCCAATTAATATTCGGAAAAAAAACGTAATTTAAAGGTAGCCTACTCCAAGTAAAGATACGACAGAACAATTAGCAATTTTTTAAACCTTTACAATATTTACAAATACGCGCCAAGTCAAAATTAAATTAATTCATACGGTGTTAATGCATTTTTAAATATTGTTTAACCCAACAAGTACCCAATTATACTAAAATCTGTATAATTAAATACAAAACTAAACAAAGGTTAAAGAGCCCCACGTTGGGCGCCGACTAACATTGAACAGCCAATTTTTACCATAACAACTCCACAAACGCCACTTTTATTCAAAAATATGCAAACTTCATCTGAAACCCGAATGATTACAGTACAAATCATTTCTCCACGTCATCACTCACTGCTGGAGGGAAATAAAATTATGTACGCAACCCTCTCGCATTAATCATTCATTGTGCTAATATTGTGGGTAGGTGTGGATGGTTACATTCTACATTAACCTGCCTTGATACATTTTCTTCGACATACATATGTAAATTGTTTTCTTACTTTTGAATGAGCTTGGATTATCTAAATATTCATGGCTTCAATTTTAGGGGGAAGTGAGAACTTTGGAAAAGGTTAAACTTGAGACATACTCACGCGCAGTAATTTAAAAAAGTATTGAATTAGCGTATAGTGTTTACCTCAAGTCGTGGAGCATGTCGATGTGCGATTGTTACGGTAGATAATAAAATCAGTGAAATATATCGCTATTTCTTGCGATGTTTTAGGAGTATACATTATACTACACGCAATTCAGCGTGTTTACGATTAGAAGTTTCAAATTCAGTTTAATATCGCTAAGTACGAAAACGGTATCTTTTTAAAGGTATTCTAGAGCAAAAAAACAATTTTTACTTGGTGTTTTAGAATGTTTGTATCGAATTATAATTTACTGGTCATGAAAATGTAGTCTGTAAAATAAGTGAAATAAGCACTCCATTGAAAAAAACATTAAAAAACAACACTATAATAGGTACTGCTGATCAAAAAAAAGGCAATATGCACTCAAAATGGCGATGTACTTAACATCTCGCTTTTAACATGCATCTCACAACGCTTTGCATTTTAGGCATACTTAATTAACTTTCAAATTTCGTTCAATTAACTCAAAAAGTAAACCGACAAGACCGCCACGGTCAACTAGCTATTATAATAATAATAATTCTATTATGACACAAGTTTTTTTTTATTGCACACGTATCTTACCACTTGCCTTACGGTAAGATTGCCTTGACAGTCTACTTAGATTAATCAGCATTTTGATGTCGTCCCTTGAAACATGAAGAAAGGATTGAAATAAAACATTACGGTACAGTAAGAAAGGACGTCCATAAAACCCTATTTCCCCTATCTCCAGATAGCATTAAACCATGTAAGAGTGAGACAATTACGCCGCCGTCCTAATGTCCGTCCATTAATGATCTCGTGTCCCTTTCGCACGCATTGTGCCGGACCCCACACCTCGTAACTTAGCCGGGGGGGGCCGGGCATTGTTGGGATTATACATTATTTCCATTTTTATGTGTGACGCCTACTGTAGTACTATTGTGTAGGAGGTTGTAATTACTTTCGGGCAGTTCTGTTATTAAGTTCTCAATTTTAGGTTATCTGTATTTAGAGAAATTATAGGAATGGTTGAAAATGTCAGATGGAAAAAAAATGCTGAATAGAAGAGAAGACGAATGAGGACGTACCTACTTGGCATAGTGAAGAAAAATAAAAGTGTATTGCAGACAATAGATAATAGACGAGGAAAGATGTTAGGATGCCTGTTACAGCACGGCGAATACATTACGATGACTACTGTTGAGTTTCTTGCGGCGTTTCTTCTCAGCAGTGGTCTCTTGCGAAGCGCTAGTAGATTTTTGACGTGTAAAAGTGTCCGTGCGGCCTACTTACTGAATAAACATATTTTATCTTTTTTTTTATAGAGAGGAAAAGGAGAAAAAAAAATACCTAAACCAATTAAAACAAGAAGTAGGAGTCGTGTCGTATCAGTATATTAAAGAGAAGGCTCGGAATAGGAAAGAATGGAAATTACTACACCGACAAAAGCTTACTATTAGCTGTTAAGTAACAGATGATGATGGTTTTTATGTTTGCTACCATTACTAATCATGAAAATCATCATTCCGGGTATCCCTCAGAATCCCTAACAACGTTTCTCCTAACACATAGTTAGTCCGAATTTTCATTTGCCCTATACTGGTTTTCAGATGACGCAGGCAAGTTTTTAAGTTTTCCAATTATATCTGCGGTTCAGTTAGGTTAGGGTTGTATTATAATATAACAATACAAAAAAAAATAAGATTAAGGCAGAAATGGCTTTAGGATAAACGAAAATTCGGACAAACAATGCATTAGGACAAATGACGATTAGGAATTCCATAGGGGAAATCCTTTTCCCAGTAACGCTATTTCTAACACCACCATCACTTAAAAAGTCGTTAAGTTATGGCTATTTAATATTAATACAAATCTGTTTACTATTTAAATTAAATTTCGTTTGCAGTGCCCTATTTTTTCAAAATGTACAATGTAGGTACTCGTTAGTTAAGCTTTGAAATTCGATAATTAACAATTCACGCTCTTAAATAATTAGTTATTTGTTTTGGTGTTATCAATCACATAACGCATATTTTTGAACTAATAAATATATTTTTTTTCCCCTTTTTTTGCGTTGTTTTTTTTACTACGCATGCTATTTGTTAATTAGGCTATCATGGAATCATTGTATATAAAATATGTTTTCGTTGTCTATTACGAAAATAATAATAAATAATTCTTGAACTTGGTTTGGGAGCTTTGAGACTAAGCTACGTCAGTTAGTGTGAGTTGCCTATTCCTCTGTTTAATTTTACGTTTTTATTTATTATATTAAGATCCATACAGTTTCTAAATAAAGACTCAGACTTTAAATACACTATAACTGCACTTTATTCTGCGAGTGTGCCCTTATCAACATACTTTGGTTTTTTCACATTAGAATAATAACGGTTCAATTTACATACATTTGATATAAAAAAACAACATATTATATTATAATATTGAAAAATACTTACTCTAATTCTTGTTATTATAACTTGACTAATAGAAAATAAAACTGAAATGACTAGGGTTAGGACTTTTGGTGGCATATCGTGGTTCTAGAATCTATGGAGTCGCTATTTCCTAATTATACATGACAGTTTGATTTTGACCTTCAGTATGGTCATATTTAAAAATGAACTAAACTCAGTTTTAGTTCTGTTATTCTATACCTACTAATATTTGCTTATTTGTAACGCATTAACAGCTGAGAATATCCTCAATATTCAAACTCATTTAAATTGGTTTTTTATTTTTTTATTTTTTTATGGCATCGAGTAGACAAACGAGCACACAGGCCACCTAATGGTAAGTGGAAACTGTGACCCATAGACATTCACAATCACAAGACTGCAATGCAATCCTAAGACTGCAAATGCGTTGTCAACCATGAGGCTAAGATGGAATGCCTCTATGCTAGTCATTTCACCGGCTGTCTTATCCCCAAACCGGAACACAATGAACAAATTGAATTGAAATAGTAAAATACTGAAGGTCAAAATAAAACTGTCATGTATTATAAGGAAATAGTGGCTCCATGGATTCTAAAACGACGATATGCCACCAAAAGTCCTAACTCTAATAATGAGTTTCAAATTTTGACTAAAAACTGAATGCAAAAAATAGCGAAAAAGCCTCGACTTTTCCTGATATTTTTTGTTTTATTCCCAATTAGATAAACATATTTAACTAAGACAAATTTAACCTTGTCAATTTTGCTAGAACATAAAAATATGAGCAGGATCACAGGCATGGATTCAGCACTATCCACTTGTTAACACAGAATGTTAAATGTTAAATAAATTGCCCGTTTAATACGTTATGTCCCCTAGATAATTTCCTTCTATAAGCGAGCAAAATTATCATTAATATTTTAGGGTTCCGTAGTTTTAAAATGTTTATCTAGAAATAATGTATTTGCAAGCATTCCTCACGCAGCAGACGAGATAACTTGAAAGGGCGGGTTTACACGCGAGGTGGCAGGAATAATGAGATGCCAACTACTTACTCGCTACAAAGGAAACTTATTGAGACGCGAAAAAAATATTGCCAAAGTACGTGGCAATGGTTGCGTGAAAAACGGCGACATTTATAATTGAAGAACTATGAAACTTTGAAAATGACTTTTTTTAACACTTACCAAATTAATTGTAATTCTCAGAGCGTTTTTTGCGGCCAACTTTGGCGGTTAACTTGTCCGGGGAAAAAAAAGTAACAATGATTTACTTAAGTCAAAAAACATAAATCCATGCCATTGAGACATTCATAGACTTTAAAATTAACTTTAATACTTCTTTTTTTTAATTAACTTTTTTTTTGGTGATGCGTGGGGTAATGGAACCAGTAATGGACAATGCACTAATAATGGACACTTGGTTCTTATTTTACAGAAGCTAAGGGTTGTTCATTTGTTTTGCAACAATCAATTTAGGACCGTATGAAATTTGAATTAACAGTGAAGTATCCATTACTGGTGCCGGTCAGCTTAAAGTGTCCATCATTGGTGCCGTCACCCTAGGAGGGTACAATTTTTATGAACTACGTACTACTCTTTAGATTCTCTATACGGTTGGGCACAACTGCTATAGATGGATAAAATCTTGGGTGATCTCTCTGACATTTAAGGTATATGAATAAGTATTTAAAATGACAGCGTTGCGATGACGCAACGCACCGACAACGCTCGTGTGGCCTCGCTGTTACGCTTGTTTTTACTACTTTTCATAAATACTACATTGATACAAACCTTAAGCCGACGTTGTCTTTCAAATGACTAACCACCCCTTTTTATTGAAGATTTTTGATAGTGGTAGAAGTAATTATGACCATAGAACACCTTGTAGGTAGCTTTGATAATTACTTAACAATAACTAAACATGAGTTTACTTTTTTTCACAGCTTGCAAATCTAGTTGAGCGGAAATTTTGCTCCCTTTATACCCGAGCTAATACGATTGTGAGGGTTTTTTCTTCGGTACCCCTACTATGAGTTAATTTTTTTTTACCTTTGCACTCTTTAAGAATACTGCGAGGTCTGCGAGCGACAGAGCATTCGAACCGCTGGCGAGCACGCTAATTGTAACTCATGGTAAGGGTACGGAAAATTAATTAAAAATATACAGATTTTCAGTGTCTTTGTGTTTGTGTTTAAACCTCCAAAAAAACATGTAGGTACTAAAAAAAGGGATCTGTCCCTAATAAAACGAAGCGGTAATATGATTTTATTTTTGTACCTTCACTTCACACTAGCTGTATAAAGGGATGCTTACGAATATAAGTCAAATATGGCATTGAGCAGGTCGGGCGGCCGTAGAATCTCCAGATTATTTACTTTTGCTGCTAAAGTAAAATAGAGTTCGACTGGTTATCGCTATGACACTTTCGCAATTGACAGTTTATCAGTTCTCGTGTTTCATACAAAAACGAAGATTACCGAACTACCTACATTAAGACAATAGAAGCACAGCACCTATTGGATAGAAAAACTTGCTCAAAAACAGTTTTTTTGACAAAATCTTATTAACAGTACTTAGTAATAGATTTACATCCGGCTTTTATTTCCGTATGTTAACGCTACAATCTCTCGGTATTGCAACGTAGTGTAGGTATCTTTTGTGATAATTGTATTAAGCAAAGAACCCTTCCCTGCGGAACTAAAACAGTTAAAAGAGGCGTTTCTTATTTTACTCCTATTACCGGTTCACGCAATCTAATAAGAGCATTTTGTCGTATTGGAAAATATGAATAATTGCTTGTATGAAAACAAATAAGGATCAATTTACTTTTTATTATTATTTATGTCCCTGGCTGTGATTTTTTCATAAAAATATTCTCCTGACCGTTACAAACAGAACATATATTATTCTTTTTATTCAATTGGTCGAGCCATTCTCGAGTTTTTGCGAGACTATCGAACGGCAATTGATTTTTATACACTGTGTGACCATTGTGTGATCCATAAGAACATACATTTTAAGTAACGATTGTTTTAAGTGAACCGTTTAAAGAGGATTTAAGTTAATAGCTCCAATAAATTGAGTGTTATTAATTTTTTTAAAGGTTTTATTCTACATTGCTGCTCGAGTAAAGTCTAAGTTAATTGAGGAATAATAAAATTGAGCTATTTTTGATACATTGCGTGGCGAATTAGTATAATACGAAAAAGTTCAACTTATGGGTTATTACTACTGAAATATGATACTATTTAAATTGAAATCTGATGAATAAAGATTAGAGATGCGCCGAATATTCCTTTCGTATTCGGTATTCGTTGTATTCAGCATCTATTTCACTATTTGTATTCGGCCGAATTATTCGGTTTTGGTGCTGAATATATTCGGTTCGAGTATTTCTATTTTCTTGGCTACACGAGACATTATAGAACTAAAAGACAAAACTTCTTATGTATGATTTATGTTATATTATAAGTCAAAGAAATCCTATGAAGAATGTGTTGAATAAAGCTATTAAAATAAAGCAATGATGTTTTGAAGCTTAGTTTACGCGGCAAAACAATGAATTGGTAAACCGAATAATTCGGCCGAATATCCGGTTCGGTAAAGGTTAAACCGAATAGTATTCGGTATTCGGCTATTCGGTGAAACTACTATTCGGCGCATGACTAATAAAGATTATAGAAAAAAGAAAGTGTTTTCTTATATTGGCCAAATAATTAAGGTAAACCTAGCCTAGTTGATTTTTTAGCATATTATTCAATTGCAATCACGAGTAATAGTTCGTTTTACCCCTTTTTAAAGCATAGCCACACACTGATCACTGAAACCTGCCATGGAATCAATCAGGAACCCAATCCGCGGGCGGATATGGCCTGCCGCGGCGTCTCCGCCCGATTTAACTGGTCCTAACTCCATGGTTCGTAACTCAGTTTGAACGGGAAATGAGTCTAGGTCTGCCAGGACAGGCCGAATAGGTTTGGTTTGTATCTGTGGGATTTTAATGGTTCAGGGTTTGATATTAGTGCTACAAAAATCAAGTAAAAAGG
This sequence comes from Acleris laterana, assembly GCA_963966035.1. Classification (NCBI taxonomy): domain Eukaryota; kingdom Metazoa; phylum Arthropoda; class Insecta; order Lepidoptera; family Tortricidae; genus Acleris; species Acleris laterana. The sequence goes on from OZ014452.1 coordinate 11,684,617, forward strand.
GGTCAATTGCCATAATTCTATTCGGTAAAACCTTATTGCCTTTGACGAAATTCGAAATAAAAATATTTATTCTGTAAATTGGCCATCAGGGCTCTTTTACACGTTGGTACGCCATACCATATGAGTGAATAAGCTAGCGCGTACTCTAGTAACTCGAAGTAAGTTACATTGCAAGGTAATAAAATAATAAATAAATGTACACAGTCATGTTATCGTATTGTCACCGTTACGATAGCTCTTATTTTCTAAAGTAATGGCGGCTGAAATAAAATCAATTTAATACATGTCTATTCATAGCAAAGCTTTTACCGAACAAAATAGAGCATGTGTGTGTTAATATCCATTTCAATCATATTTTAAAGTCGTCATTTCAAAAGTATTTAAAATATAATATTTAGTAACTTGAAAAAAACCAGGCGGAAAAACGGACTTGAAAATGAATCTTATTAAAAAAAATCTCTTGGAAATTTATGGGTGTTGGGGTACCAATGACATGTTAAAGAAAATTCAGTGACTATTTATTTCTATACCACCACCACCACTGAAACAATATTTAGGTAAGTAAATTAAAAAAATATTGTAGACGTAGTAAAGGAATCAACAAAAAGACGTATTTTTATAGGTGTAATAAATATAACATCGTATTATTATATAGATAATTAGTTAGTCCAGAACTACGTCGTGTCTTCTGAAACTTCCATTGTATCATGGATTTTGATTATAGAATTACCATGGGACACTACGATGTAACCTAAATTAGGAAAAACATTTACATCGACAAATAATCATTGACTTTCTGCGATCAGTTTAACATAATTACCTAAATTAAACGCTAACGTTTGCTTTCGTTTTAAACAGTAACTAATGTAGGAAAATATCTGATCTATCTCACTTGGAGTTTTAATTTAAAACTCCTAAAATTAAATTCAAAAACGTAAAGAGAAGTACTCGATATTCTCGTAACATTGGTACCATAGATTTTTTCAACTTTTTACTTGTTGTTATACAAAAAAAAAACGGAACGCGAAGTTCCAATCCTTCACACCGAAGCAAGTTCAGCTAGAAGTCCCCACTCTCACTTTCAGCAAAACTTCGTTGCATTTTTCACTCCCCGTCCGTGAAACTTTCACTTTGCAAACTTTAAGATAAAGCTTTTGAAAGCTTTCGTAAATTTAAATGTCACCGAGTTTGTTTATAGACAAAAAGGGGCGGTTCTGTTTATTTGTAAACATAACAGACTGATAAAGCTATTTATTCGATAAAGATAAATAAAATGGAAGGTACAAAATGTACTTTCCTGCAATTCCTACATTAGATATAAAAATAATTAAAGCCACCTTATAAACATTATAAATAATAATACATAATATGATTGTATATGTATATAATAATATTTCGTGTTTTTCAAATAACCTTATTAAGTTTATGCCTTTAAACTGTATTCGTTTGATTAGCTTACTAGCGCCCTCTCTGACAGTTGAATAAAACAGAAACTAGCGCACGACAATCACACTGCAAGCTACTCACCGCTAGATGGCAGTGTTCTCAGAAATTCTTATTAGAAAACTGAATACAGTAAAGCGTACGTACAATGTGTTAAGTCTAATTAGAAAATTGTTCCGAGTTACTTTAATAATCCTGGTGTTTCTTATTAGCTATTTGATTGACAACAACTTGATAAAATAAAAAAAAGGTTGATATAAAGTCGAAAATTGTAAGAATATAATTGTAAAGACGGTTTGAGGAAGGAAATGTACCTAGGTATTTGTGGCTGAGCGGGGTAAGCGGCCGGACCCGCTTGACGCTGTCACGGCACGAGGTCCGATGTCGCTTGTGGCGCAGGTACAAGCGCCCGCGGGAGCGGTAGCGTTTTATACTACTTTGTCATACTTTGCAGATAATATTATTTTTCTTTATTTTTTCAATGCAGCCATTTGAATTACCTGCAACAAATATATTATTGATTTGAGCATGGCTGCTTGTACCTTAGTAGTAACTTGAAGATGTGTGATATGGCAACATTGTGTGTACATAAATTATATGTAAAGTAAATACTGGGTTACCTACGTGGAATAATCGGTAGGTATTTGTACTTATTATACATTGTGAATAAAAAAATCAATAACTCCTCTGCTGCGGAAGTTTCGCATGATAATGCCAAAAAGTATCTAAATCTGTGTTTTGCTTATAAGTCCAAGCATTCACTTGTTTACTATTCAAAACTAACCAAGTCCATAGAATTTTAGAAATAATATAGAAACTTTATTTAGAAAAATAATATGTTTCGAATAAATTAATAAATCAGTCAAATGAATATATATCACGGTAAAATCTCATACAAATTGACCTAGAGCCAAACTATGCTCTGGGTTTCTAATGTCTCCGTTTATACGTTTAAATATTTTACACAAAAAACATCCATTATTCCTGAACAAATACTCGCGCCGTCACACAAACATTTAACTGACCTTATTCCATGCACGAGTTTACCAGGTCAGATAAATACTTTAACTAAGTCAGATGTTAGTTGAATCACAAATAGATACGAGTATGCTGTTGTAACTTCCAGCTTTCGTTGATAAATACAGTTACTATTATTCAAATCCTATCAATTAAGAGGAAATCTCTCTTTTTTTAGTGAACCACGAATCCCCCCTTTAACGTCTTCTTCACTTGTCTCCCGCCTCCCGTTTATTCTCTGCACCACAGGCTAAGGCAAGTAACACACGAGGGGAAATTTCTTCGACCGCTACCTACGTAAACAGTGTCACTGTCATGGCAAAAATACCCAACCCCGCAACGACGCAATTTCCAGCCCGTCGATACAAATGGTCACGTTCTGACAGTTTACGGGCTGTGGACGTGTACCCAATGTTTTTTTTTTATGGTATGAAGAACAACGAGCACACAGGCCAGCTGATGGTAAATGGGATCTATAACCTATACTCAACGCTACAATCTCAAGATTGCAATCCTAAGGGCTGTATTCATAAACTCATCTTGGCTGAGATGTCGGTCACAAGATACGTCAAAGTAAACGTCAAACCATAGAACACTGTCATTTTTGACACATCTCGAGACGTGCATTAGAGTTGAGATTAGTTTATTAATACGGGCCTTAGACCGCAAACGCGCTGCCAACCCTGAGGACTAACATGGATACCTCTAGTACTTTCACCGGTGGTCTTATCTTCACAGCGGAACACAACAATGAGAACACTGCTGCTTGACGGTAGGTTAACTACGATGGATGTAGGGTAATTTTTTCGAAGTCAGTGATGTTCAATGAATTAGTGACTCTTCGTATCACGTCATCTACAGTGATTGGTTTATAAACGAAACGAATAAAAACGCTTGTTAGCGTAGTACATCTTGGCTAGGGCCTCAGATTATTAAGATTGGAAAAATCAACGACGAAATAAAAAAAAGTCATAACGAATTATTGATTTCTTAGTACTTGAAATTACAACCTGTTTTTTTTGTCCGTATTTTCTTGGACTCGGCACACTGTGTATAAGGGCTTATGCCTGAGGCAGATGTTTTTATTTGAAACGTTCGTTTATTTGATTAAGGAGGGATTTTTATTGTATTAGAAAGTAACAGTTATAGTTGCATTAAAATTTGTTAAAATATCCATCATGTATGTGACGTTGGAATTAGTTATTGTGCCAGAAAACTTAGTTAACTGTTATATTTAAAACTCTAAAATTCAAATTCTAAATTCTAAATATTTACTCAGTACATTGGCTACATACGGGCTCTTTTACACGTCGGTAATACCGAATGAATCTACTAGCACTTCGGAAAAACCATAATTGTGGAGCAGAAGTGTCATTCTATAACAAGGCTGTATCTAATAATAAAAATACGTTTATAATTTGATAATATAATGGTTGTTATTAGATCATGCAGTTAAATAAGGAGCTAATTCCGCATGATGTTACAAAGTATTGTATTACCACAGGTGTAACTAAGTGGAAAAACATTAAATTAGTCAAATAATTAAATCAAAATAATATCCAATGAGTTAGGTACCTACTTATTATCAGAGCCCGGATTTTTCGCGGCAAAACAAAAAACTATCGCAATCTAGCTAGTGTTAGATTTTTTTTTTATCGATATATCGATAGTTGTGTAATAGAAGGTCTAAGAAATAAAAAAATATTAAATAAAACATTTTACGTGAGTTTTGTATAAAATTATATAGAAACAGACTATGCAATTCCTTCTTCGAAATCCGTCAGCACACACAGCAGCACGTGACATTTTATTTGGTTTGTGATAGTGATAGGCGTAGATAATCATTATATTTTCAACATTCTCTGGGAGTAGACAGTTTCTGACGTGTCTATTATTTTCCATGAGGTAGTAGTCACCTCATTCAAAGTTTAACCTCTTAGTTAGCCGACTGTTTATTTTATTACTTGATGAAAAAGTAGAAGTTAAAATTTTGATGGAATAACACATTTAAAACAACTGTCACGAATGATTGTAAAGTAATGTAAATATAATAATACTCGATATCGATACCAAAATATTTCTAACACTAGCTAGATTGCGACAGTCTTTTGTTTTGCCGCGAAAAATCCGGGCTCTGATTATTAATGAATGGAAAAAAAAACAACCCCTAATTTCAAAATTAGCTTATACCTCGTCAATATTTGTCAAAAAGGTAAGTTTAATATTCCTCAGCTCAGCAAACAGAATGGGAATCAAAACTACGCAATCTTACAGTAGCCGGTCGATTCCGCCCCCTGCCACTTAGTCCCTACTGCCCAATAAACTAGCACCCAAACCGAAACATCCTTTATAACAACACACTAGGGTGTGTATTGGGATGGGTTGTATTGGCCGTTGCGCCCTTGTTTGGTATAAAAGGTTGTTTAGAGGGTGTACTGCCCACAGTTAGGGAGAACTGCCCGCAAAGGGTCGGCCGGTTGGTGCTGCGTTTGTATGGCAGAGGCCAGCGGGCGAGTAGCTGACTGTTTTTTCGTAGATTAAAATGTAACTATGATTGTTGGGTTAATTATTGTGCCAATTAGCCTCCTTTAGTATTATTTACCTATAAAGCGAATAAATACCTACACTATGTCTTATTTTGTATGTAGTTATGTAACTTTTTTTAGTTAGATAAGTTATCTTGTTGTCTATCAGCATCTAATTACGTCACTTACCTACATTTTATTTTATCGTTTTATGTTTGCAACTTTTTAATGTTTGCTTCTGTAATGGTGAAAAAGAGTAACGCATCGACGAATAACGTAGAGTTGGTGGACCGAAAACTAAACCCATCAAAAACATACATGTGAAAATGCAAGCCAATTTCAATGTTAAGAATATGCAATGCGTGTTTATTGACTTCACTGACAACAAAACTGAGATCTAGATGGGTGCCAAGTTCCGTAGATAATCCTGATATTTATTTATTAAGAACATACCTACAACATTCTAAAATAAATTAAAAACACAATTTCTTATTTTTTCTGCTACAACAATATTTGCTATTAAGTATAACTTCTTATATACACCCAAATTATTTACACAAAGCAAATAACTTAGGATAAACTGAAGCTCAAAATCTGACTTGGCTAGTTTTTTACCAGCAAGTCAATTATTTCGAAGAGTAAAATATGACCATACAATATAAAAATACAGTAATTTGCGTATAACAAATATGAAAACTAGCCAAGTCAGATTTTAAGCTTCAGTTTATCCTAAGTTATTTGCTTTGTGTAAATAATTTGGGTGTTGAAATATAAGAAGTTATACTTAATAGCAAATATTGTTGTAGCAGAAAAAATAAGAAATTGTGTTTTTAATTTATTTTAGAATGTTGTAGGTATGTTCTTAATAAATAAATATCAGGATTATCTACGGAACTTGGCACCCATCTAGATCTCATTTTTTTTGTCAGTGAAGTCGATAAACACGCTTTGCATATTCTTAACATTGAACTTGGCTTGCATTTTCACATGTATGTTTTTGATGGGATATCATTTATTTTTGTCAAATAAGTTGGCATGCGTTTCAATAAACAAACATTAATTACTGAGTAGTTCCGGTGAATCTGTGATCTTCATTCATCATCATCAGTTTTACTTCACCAAATAGTGCTTTTCAAAAGCATATATGCACGAGTTAATATATGTATGCTATATACTCGTATATATATACAAAATACCCAAATCGATATAGCTATACCCAAATTATTTGAAGAGTTCCCTCAATTTCTCCAGGACCCCATCATCAGATTCTGACCTGGTGACATTGGGACCAATCAGACAGTGTGCCCTTTCAAACAAAAAAAGAATTTTCCAAATCGGTTATAAATGACGGAGTTCTGAGGTAACTAGCATAAATAATAAAATAAAATAATAATAATAATAAAACTTATAAAATCACTGTTTTCAGATTGTTTTATTTGTATACGCATAATTTACCCATCTGTATGCCAAATTTCAACCTTCTAGGTCACCTGGAAGTGGGTTAGGTTTTTGATGATTAGTCAGTCAGTCAGTCAGTCAGTGGTAAAAATGCCGATTTTTAGACGTTTATATCTCAATAACCGTTTCACTTTTATTTATGAAATTTAGGGTTCTAGTTGATCTAAAGGGTTTTAATACATAATATACCAAATTTCATGTTTTTATGTTAAGTAGATTTGGAGTTATTGAGGGGTCAAAAGTGGCTCCAAACGGTTCGTGTAAATAACACACGACTGCGCTCGCCAGTTCCTTTTTCTTGAACTTGGCTGGACACGCTGCCGCGTGTCTAGATTGTTAGAGATCATTTTCTTACTAAGTAAATATCTGAAATGTATGCAGAGAATAAAAATCTTCGATCGTTAAATACTAATCCTCGCATTGTCTGCCAAAATAAAATTAATAAATACATTTAGTAATAATATGTATGATTGTGATTTACCGTCTGAAATGCTAGAAATGTTTTTTTTTTATAATGATAACGTTTTACATTACATTCTAGTCAAAACCTGTCGGTGTCATAGTTTATTACTGGAACACTTACTACAAATACTACAATCGTAGTCTAGTGTGAAAGTAGCACAGTACTCGTAACATTAATCAGGCGAGTAGACTTGTAAGCTACAACGCAATCAGAAGGATACATCCGCCTCGCATACATTAGGCGCAGATATCTAAAGCTTTTCGTTGCGATTAAATAACCTTATTTGCGTATTTAGTTCAGTTATGAGCAAACTCAATGGCCCATTATCAGATTTACCCGACCATTGTGTTGGTAATATTGAATTAACGAAGTGTTTTCTTTAGATTAGACTTGGTAAGAAACTAAGTACTTTATAATTATAGTTTATTTGATTTCCATAAACACTGTTAATAATTTAAAAAAATATTTACACAAAAATATTTTCAAAAAAAAAAGAAAATAATTTTTTTTGGGAAAATAATAAGATATAGAATAAGAATAAAAAAAGTTAAAATAATTTTATCTTTTTTTGTGCTTGATATGACATCATTACTTAAGACAAAGTAAGATAAGCTGACAATAAAATTTAAATTATTACTTCTAGTAAAATACTGGAATCATTCATAAATTTTTCGATAGTTGAAAACAATATAGATGTACCCAATGTTGGGCAAAGGTCCCCTTGATCCCAACGTCTCTAATTTTAGCCCCTGAGCCTATTTATTCCAAAGCCGCAACTGTCCCTTTAGTTAACAACTTAGCCTGTCCCTCCTTTGACCCAGTTCTAAACAAACCGACGTACCAGGAGACTATAACTGTAAAAAGGTCCGACGTTCTTCAATAATAATAACATAAAATAAACACCCTGTACTACTGCTGGGCACATCGCTCCTCTCATCAATTGGAAAAATATAATGAAGACTCCAACCGACATTAGGCTTCATACAAAACAGTGAAATACTTAACATAATACATCTTGATATTCATTAAATACTATGTATTGCCCGCGACTCCGTCCGCGTAGAAAAATAAAACATAGTCTATGGTCATGAGGGACAATGTAGAATTCTAATGTTGAAAGAATTTTTCAAATCGGTCGAGGATAGTGATTCTCTGAACAACGACGGTCGAACGGACGGACGAATGAATGTCCAAGCGGCGAGTTTAAGTAGTCCCGTCAGTGCGAACAAAACATAATTTAGCGTGTGCATTTTCAATGTGTTTTGTTCGCTCTGACGGGACTACCTAAACACACCGCTGGGATTTCGCTCGTTCGTCTGCCCATCCGTTGTTTTTGAGAGAATAACACCCCATTAGTTTCGGAGCCTATTCAGTTTAAACAAAGAAACAATAAAATCTATCCTCTATAAAATATTAGTCTAGAAGTGTAGATGGTAGATAAAATATACAGACTCAATTTAAGGTTTAAAAAGAAGTATGATCGCGTGCACAAACCTCGCTACCACAAGTTAAAAAAATACATGTACCTATACAATAAAATGAAACAGGATCAAACTTTGTAAACTCTCCGCTATTCTAAGGAGTATTTTCTCTCGTGCTTTAAATAGTTAATATGGAATAGGTGTACCTGACCTAACAAGCGTAAGTGAAAATAAATGTTGTAAAAGAGTACCAACATTACAATGTGTTTAATTTCTTAATATTGGAATTTCAGTAGCTGCTGCAAACGACCTCATACACATTAACCATCCCACGGATATATTTTTCGGGATTATGGCTTATGTTGATTCAGGATTTTTTTAATATTATTGTCTATTTTTTGTTTAATTTACGAACTAACATTAAAACACACTTTTCTAACATACTTCGTAGGTAGGTACCTATCTGTAAAATGTGTATCAGTGTGGTCTCCTTTTTGGTGTTTAAAGAATTAATATATTTATCTTTCCCTTTTTTTTTTGTGGTCTGAAACATATGTATTCGTTGTAAGCAAGATCTGTGAATACACATATTATTATTATTATTTATTATTCTGTATCGTTGCGCAGGTGATCTCCTTAGCGCCTGCACGGTTAATTCAAAATAAATATAATTTCATTTTAAATTTTATTTGACATCAAGAACAAACAAAATCAAAATTAATTTCGGGTCGTTCCCATTTCGCCCGAAACTGAAACATACGTCGGCTATTTAAATAATACATTCGCGTCGGCGGCGGCGCCGGACCGCGGGCGGGCGTTATTGTATTGAAGGTGCCCGGTCTTAACGGGGCCGCAGTGCCGACAACTTGCAGACACGGCGATATATTAAACATTATATGGACGATGTTATATCGTTTAAAATTACCTCAAGAAAACGTTGAAGACATTGGCAATGTTGACGCTGCTAATAATAAATAATAATATGTTATCTATAATATCTATTTCTATTTGATAGCCAAATTATCTCGCCTACCGTTTCGGGTTACGTACTTAACCTCCACTGTATACGACGGTCACGGACTTTATTTGATAAACCATTATAGGACCTTGTCGGGTAAAACCAACGATTAATTCCTATGTAATTTCTATCTCGATGTCATCATGACAAGGTTATATCGTGGGTGAACATTTAAAATCCTTGATTGTACCAATATTCTGTCGTGCAATCTCAAGATTTCAAATGCGTTGCCAATTCTGTGCACCAAGACAGAATCTCCCTGTTCCAGTTATTTTTCTGGCTGTTTTAACACCAGAATACATCAACTTATACTTGGCTGCTAATTATACATATATACAGATACAGTAGTTAAAACGTACACAATAAGCTACTTAAAAATTTGATTTATAAACAAAAACATTTGCGTCTTATACAGTATAATTACGTAACTACTGTACTAAAAAGAATCAAAGTAACTCCATTAAATACTACCCCCTTATTGATAAACGCACAATAAATCAATTTAAAGTATTCTTTGTCTCTTTCTGTCAAATTTTTATGTCACAATGACAGATAAGGACACCATGTTTTAAACACACTATAGCTATATTGCACGTTTATAAATAAGAAATTAAAACTTTAAATGTTGCCGCTTCTTCAACCCTTCTAACTCTGGAGGGTCACATTTGCAAATACAAAGGTCTGTAAGTGTTAGCGCGTCCCTCACGCACACCGCGGCAGAAGGGACAAAGGTCACCGGCCATTCTTATATTTGTTTAAGACGCGTATTGGTCCGGACCCTTATTTTATAACCCTTTTGTATCTATGACCGTCGTGTATTTGGCAAAATTGCAAGATGTTTTTCCGTTTTGTTTTTTAAGGTGAAATATTACTGACCATATTTTACCTTTAAAAAACGAATGATACATATAGGCTGATGTTTGATGGTAAAAGGAATGAATGCTCTTGATACTAGGAGTACAGAGGTCGTCGTGTCATGTTTTTAGAGAAAGACTGATTTCTGAACTAGTGTATGACTGACTTTTCAAATATGAAGTAAGTTTCATTGTTTACCTATTGTAACCAAGACACAGATCCTAATCAAAATCTTACAAAAAAACAACTATTTTCACAAACCCAAATAGTGAAACGAATCTTAAATACAGCGTGATTTTTTTCGTTATTTGTGCAAATAACGTTTCAGACATACTTGAAACAACTATGCGATCAAGCTAAAGTGTTAAAGAACAATATTTACATTCCAAATCAAGCAATTTTGCAGGTTAACTTAATTAAAATGAGATCTAATTCGCGCCATCAAAGAAACTAGCGTTTACCTAACATGGCAGGTAAACAGCGATCTCTTGAGGCTCTCAAACGCTCAATCAAAATGATAGGTAATCCAGTTTAGGAACCGCTGGACGAATTAGCACTGGCGGCGGCATAAGTGGGAGGGAAAGTTTAGATGATCAGAATTAAATTTAGTTGTATAGTCTGTGCCAATTGAAAATTGAAAATTGTCAAAGATGTAAACACAACCAAATGAACTAATTTACCATTGTTACTCAATAATCACATGCTTTTAAAGATAAAATGAGGCCTTAGTAATGATTTATACACTTGATATTTACTTTCACATTCAGTTTAACATTAAAATAAATATAAATATTTGAGGTTATGTGTCAAACATTACAGTACTAATTTGTTTACATCTTTGGCAATTTCAATTGACACAGGCTGTAGGTACGGTACTATGAGTATATTTCTTGACATGACTTAGTTACTGATAGGTAGGTAGTATAAGGAAAATAGCGTCATGCTTTTTTATTGCTAAATTTTTCTCTTAAGTGCAATAGGTTATTAGTTTTACTATAATTAGTATAATTACAACCTATCTATAGTAAAACCTACAATAGTTAATCAAGTTAATTTTATACTGATTTTAAGTACTGAGGTATCTCCCCGAGGCAACCACTAACAGTAAGTTTAGTGGGCAAAGTGTGGATAACGCATCCGTCACCTTCTGACGCGTCAATATGTACGAGAGTGACGGATGCTTTATCCACGTTTGACACGCGATATAGACGCAGCCATACTAGGCCCGGTGAGTTAGGATGGCTTGACTGAACATAATATGTGGTAGGTAATCCCATCCACACGCAAAATACGCGCTAAATACAAAAAAATACAAGTACTGTGATTAAAATAATTTATTTTAATTTAATTGTAATTTTACCCTTTTTCATTTTGTTAATATCTTGGAAGTAGCTTGTCATGTGCAATTTTGTATTGTTATTTTATATTGAGCAATAAATGAATCTAAATAAATCTATTCTTGAAAGAAATGTGCCAATTATTTTAAGACACCTACTGTCTAATGCCTTTATCAACGCAAGTTTTTAGAAAATAATAATCTGCCGTAAGGTTTTCCTCCGCGACAGTCCCGGCTGTATCGCCGACCACTGCCTGTTCGCTAATTAATCCCGCACCGCGTCCCCCGAGCTCGCCGTCGATGGATGACCCGCCGCCGTAACTTACTTACGTTACCCTACAATATGGGGTGTATTAAAAACAGGCAATGTACCTATAGCATAGTCTGCAGCTCTTTAAAACTTAGTTTTTATCCCATTAGTGTTTGTTTTCTTGCTGCTTTTCTTCATATTTAAAACTTGAATCACGAAAAGGGAGGTTTACGGCCGCATTCAGTCAGGTAATGACGATTAAGTCATTTCTTAGTGATGATTTTTCATACACAAGTTTGAAAATGGAACGAGTTAATAGGGAATATGCATGGATATTTCAAATCGCGTAAAATACCGTACAAGATCAACAGAAGTGAAATTAAAATAAAAATTGGCCAAGAAATTTGGATGATACAAGCATTTTAAACTGCTAATTAGATACGATTAGACTTTGTTAAATTCTGTCCCGCCAAAAAGAGATAAATCTTTGTTGGCTTCTATCTTGCTTATTTTTATAGTTATTCAAAAAAATATTTTTCTCAACCGTTTTTTACATTAATCAGTTTTTATTGAAGGTGCGAAATAAAGTAATGAATATTCCCTAAATGCCTCTAAAACGTCTCTGAGTACGGCAGATGACTATGACAAAACGGACCCCCTATATTTTCTCCCAACCTCTTTGCATGGAATCTAGAAGGGAATGTTAGTCAAAACTCTTCATATTGTTTGTTTTCTTTCAATCCTCTCTCGTCACATACTACCAGAACGTTCTAGAGGTGTATTTGACGTCAACCCTTTAATCCTTAGTAGTATCGGTGACAGTGGCCTGTTCCCTAATTAATATAGCTTCACGTCTTTCGAGCTTATCACCAATATTTACGTTATCTTTCAAGCAACAATTACTTAACACACTGGCAGAAAACTGTAGCGTTCGATTTTTAAATCGCAGGAACTATTTCTTATTAGCTTGCACTTCAGGCTTTTCTTAAGGATTGCCTTTGAATGTTGTTTGCAGATCATTTTACTTCTGAGGTATTGATTAGGTCTTAGATAACACAGTTCTAGTTGGATTTTTTTATATTTGGTGCGTATGCGTATCTTGTAAGATCACGACTTACTTAAGTCGTGTCGTAAAATTGCTAAATTAATTCTTAAGGACACTGTTGTTACAGAAAAGCAAGAATTTATTGCATTATCAGTTGTTATTGTTTTGTACTTACATTTAATGTATAAAGTGCAACGGTTTGACAGTTTTTACATTCCTTCTTAAAATAAATAACCAGTGGTAGGTTTTTTCTATGTCACCACTCAACTGTTTGTGTTTCTATTTCTACTTTGTAATAAGAAATTACTAAAATAAAACATTATACCTTTTCTACGTACATCCTCTTAAAGACGATTACCTACCTTACATCATAAGAACATAATAGATCGCTTAATAAATAATACAGTAATTAAATCAGATAATCCACGTTTGCAATTAATACTAAAGGATAGGTAATCCTATATCGCATCCCTCCTGGCCCGTGGGATGACCCTGACTTAACGAACTTGGATACAATATTAACTGTAAAAGGTTCGTGTGTGAGGAAATACGCTTAGATTATTAGGTTACACGAACAATTTAGTAAAGTGATTTTAAAAAAAAACTGGTTTCGGTGATAGTTTCACAAATAACTAGTAATTTTAAATAATAATCTTGTACAAATTATCTTCTTAACTGAATATTCTTCGGATTTTTCAAGTCTTACGCCATCATTGACAAAATAGGTAATGCAAAAAAACCGAGTTATTTTGTTTATTGAGGTATGGATAAAACTTAATTCATTGTTACACCCTGTATGTACTCTTGAAGTTAAATGCTGCCACCTTTAAAAAGCAAATAGGCTCAGCCAGCATCCTTTTTGCTGATAGAAATAGATAGCATTCAATTCTTACCGGCCAGTATAAGTTAAGGTAAAATTCTCACGGATTCCAAAATTAAATTTTGAAACGATCAACCACACAAGTCGAACCCCAGGAGACAAACGGAAATTTGGCAAAAAGCATCGCTCGGCACTCTGGTACAAAGTTAGCCGTAATCGATACGCCCTCAGGGCTTTGGGCATATAAATTAGAAGTTCCATCGATCACGGACGCCCTTTGCCCATCGGCTCGAACCTTATTGATAGTGAATGTTAGTTCTGAACTATTGGTTAGATTCTGATGCTGCGAAAAAGTTTTGGAGAGGAATTTATGGGGTCAGTTGTAAGAGTTTCTTCTTGCTTCAGGTGAGTCTACCGGTATCCAGTTTTATTAGATAGGCAAGTAATGAATAATAATATGTGTTGCATTTTTTTAAACAGATAACAGTAAAGGGCAGAGAGGAATGCTGCTTGCACAGAACACCAAAAGTGTTTTTTTGACGCTATAAGTAAATATAGTACTGTTTATCAAAATGTAAGTTACCCATAATCACAAAAATATCTTAAAACCCAATTTAATAATGTTGTACCACTCTACTTTAAAATCTACTTTAAAATTTGAGCACTGCAACGATTTAAAAATTGTATCGATTTGTTCATACATCGAAAAATACAAATCCAAGTTTGGAAATGCCACCTTTCAAGTGTCATTTCAATACCATCACAACATAGAAAACGTCGACGGTAAGCACTTAACGTATCCTAAAAGATACATTATTGAGAGCGGGTCTAAAACAACATTTTTACATCCGTCCGTCCGTGCATACTTTATTGCGGGTGCAGGATGACCCACGGATGGTGTAGCCTTACAAAGGGGTAAAGTTGGCATTTATTGCTTACCTTTTTCTGGGTCGATGGTTTTGGGTTTACTCTGAAATGTTAGCTGGGTATAAAGACGGCCAGCGATCTTTGAACGGGGTTAGGTATACACGTGTAATAGTCTAAGTGATATTATTGTTGATATATCGCTCATTGAATGCAAAACTGACACATTCCAAAATAATTTGATCTTGTATTAAAAATCTTATACGAATAGCTTGTAATTTTAAAATGCAACACTGACTCATTTCGAAATGTGTCCGTTTTGTATTCAATGAACGATATGTATCAGAAATTTTGCTTTTGCTTATGACAAAACAAAATTTAGATCAACATGCAATATTGTTTTGAAAATGTCAAATAAATATATGAGATATGCAATTATTATTAATTAATAGAAGACATTTTACTGAATTGGATTGACATCAACTACAATCTTGTTGATTTTTCTTCTTTCATACCGAGCTTTAAGGTTCTATTCATTATGTTGATGAAATTAGCGACAAGGTTAAAGACTAACACTTTCAAGATGTCATAAAAATAAGCATTATCAAATGTGCCAACAAACAAATGTACTCCTATAGAAACATCCCAATTCTTGTTGAACAAACGAAACTCAATGTCAAATCCTTCAAAGTTCCCGAACGTAGCCGAAACTTCCCAAACCCAAAATGGACCCTTTAATTAAATACCAATAAAGTCTCCCGGGCAGTTCTCCAGGTTGCTAAGCCGCCGTCTACCTGGCCCTCCCAGGAGGCCTCCTGATGGACGGACTCCTTGCAAGGGTTAACCTAAGCCAATATAAATATTTGACGACGAGGCCTACACACTTGACTTTATGTACCGAGTCGTGTTAAAGTTTTTACTTTTTGTATAATTTTCTGTGTAGACTAGGGTGACATGCTGATAAATAAAAGTATACTTTAGGTTTAGGGGACCTTTATTGTTTTTTGTGTACTTGTAAATTATCAATACATTTTAGCTCACAGTGATAGAGGACAGTGGACAAAGATAAGACACGCATACTTAATTAAACAATGACTGTTAAATACGTAATTTTCGCAGTTTCAAATAAGTTCTTAATGACCAGGGAAAATTCTGGAATGAGAAAAAGCCTTTCAGCAAAGCAGATGATATGCTATGTTGGCAAAGATAATCTTTCATCCATACGAATCCCTGCATTGTAAGATAATATTAAGGTTTAGTATCTTGTTTGATTCAACAGCTACACGAATTTGTTAAAGGCATAAGAGCAAGGACAATGTGTAAAATATCCCACGAAATACCTATTTTTTTGCTTAACGCCTTTTTTTGTCAACACGACACTGTTCTAGGATTATTCTGCCTCTAAAGCAAAAAGGCAGTATGGAAATATGAACTTGGTATTGTAACTGCCCTTTTCCTTTGGACGGCTCTAACTCAGTGATTGTAAATTGAATGATGACTAATCCTTTATCAAATTTATATGAAAATACATAGTAAAGATGGTCACGACGCAGCTATATCTCGATAGGATGCGGTTCTACTGACAAATGCGGGGTAGTACGTGAGAATTACCCGGAGTTTTATCCCGGGTCCAACCCCACACCGTCCCTTGGGTAAACGCCGTCCGAAAAGTTTGCCTTTGACCCTCAAGGAGATGAAGTCATATAGAGCAGGGGATATCACTTTAAATAATTTTAAATAGTGTGAATACGGGAGGGCAATAAGTGACACAGGATTTAGTTTCTAAGAACTTAACGGCTATTCGTCCTTGACCCAGTTCCCTGATTTATTTTTCATAAATAAATTGGTTGAATAAAATATTTAAAAACAAACACAGTCTTCCTCATTGATTTTTCAACTCTGATCAGTCATACCAATTGAGTTCAAGCCATCCCACCGCTGTCTTTGACTTTATAGCCGCTGATTTTTTCAATCCATGTACTACTTCTAATTCTATTAACTAAATATATTGTATTTATATATACATCAAAAATATGCAACACGTACATAGCAAAATATACTGCGGTTTGATATAATAATTCTCAAGAGCCATCGCTGGACATAAGTCTCCTCCAAATATCTCTATCGTCATTGGTCCTGTGCTTTTCGCGTTCAGAATATCACCATATTATATTAAAAAAGCGAGTGGCCCTAATTCGAAAACGTAATCGTCTCCTGTGAAGGGGTATCTACCCGCTCCATGCCACCCGCCCTCCGTCACACCAGACGGCCCAGTATCTCCAGTTTTCTTATCTACTTACTCCTCTACATCGGAACGAGCCTCGCGAGACCCGCCTCTTTACAGCCTGTCAATGACTAGTAAATTTAGAACCTAACAGCCATTGATATAAATGTTTTTTGTTCCCAAATCGACCCTTCCAATTGTAATTTAATGCCAGAATGAGATGTTTAGTTCTGTTTTGTTTTTATTATGGAGGGAAGGTGTGAATCGATCGAATGGGAGTTGTGGAGTTTTTGGAATGAAGATATTAGGCACCGGCTCTGCGTCTTTATTTGGAACGTTATTGTCGTTGGCGAAACCAACAGTCCCCCCTCCCTCCCTCCCCTTAGTCCCTTTCGTAAATATAACATTAGTAAGAATTGTCTTACGACGCACCAGAACCAATATTTTGTTTACGACAGGGTGTTTGTTTGATTGTTAGGTCTTTAATTTGAAAATTGACCCCTTTAATGCCTCAAATTGAAGCAACAGACCAATTATTAGCGAAAAATAAATTGTTGGATCATCGAAGGGGAAATACAGAATGATTTTATTACAGAAAATACTTATCCTAAGAGACAAAACCTTAACAGACTTAGGTGCAAAGTCCCAAGTAAATTAGGTTTCGATATGCCGTTAGAAACATTTCTTCCACTAAACTATTTTTAATATGACTTAAAACTATCTACGTTATATAACATCGTTATGTCGGGTTTCTATATTCAAACCGCGGATAGATAAGGCTTACTTCGGGTTAAAATTTGACATTTGCCCATACAAAATGGACTGTACAAAAATCACTTTACTTTGTCAAAATGTATGAAAATTTTCTTTGACTATTGATAGTCGTTTTACAGGGGCTAATTTATTAATGTAATGGTGGCCAATTAAAAACTAATATGACAACATGTCAAAAGCAATTAGTGTTTAACGAGAAGAATACAATGAATAACCCCAGCATTCAGTAAATAAATAATAATTTAACAACTTTGTATGTCCTTTCGCTTTGCAAACACCAAACCCTAATCTAACCGATGTAACTTGCTCCTGGCATGAAATGTTGAACGAAAAGCGAGAAATCTTAACATAGACAACAGAACACATTTTATTGACCAGCGCAACGAGCTCATAAAACCAGTGAAAGAAACTTACAGTGTCTGTATACAAACGATACGAGTCTTTGCACGTATAAAATCGATCAGTATCTCTACGCCGGTCGGTTGCACCCGGGCATGCATATCTGAACGTATTCAGTTGCAACATATTAAATTTCAAACGGATTTATTCGCATTTGACGCATGCCAGCATCAATTCACCCCATCGAATATAAATTAGATCTGCATCGATTCCAAAAAGAAATTTGCAAAATGCCGGAATTCTGTTACATATTTTGATATGGCGTATGCCAATAAAATTCTTTGAAAAAAGTTATTTGTCGGAAGTAGGTACCAATGCGTATTTAGGTGTCGGAGATATATAAATACGTTTCGCAGAATGTATTAAAATTATACATTATCGGTAGTTATAATAGCCAACGTCATTAATAAAAATATTTGATTGGCCTTACTTTAATGAAAAAAAATTATTTGACACTTTTTTACAACCTAAAAATATCATGATGCCAAATATTTTTTACCTCTTCTCTTCATTATCTAATGAGAGATGAAGATGCCCCACATGAAAGGAAAGCGGATCCCAAAATTCGTTTCTCTTCACACAGAAAAGACATAGCTTATAAACCGCTGAATCATCTTATTCAGACAGATGAAATACGTTAATTGACTACTACATACAAATTCACCCACGTCAATGAGCTAATTTGAGAGTCTGGAGCTAGACAAAAGCCCCGACACACACGAGCAAAGTTACCAACAAACTTGTCCAGTAAATTTTTGAAACCAACGAATTCTATTCCATTTTCAAACTTTCAAATTAGCACCTGGCGAATATTCAGCCAATGGCGTAGCGTCCCCTCGCCGGCCAATGGGCGACCGGTTTTATCCCCTAGGCGCGTGCCTTGACCGGTCCAGCAATCCCCTTTACTGACCGGTCGATAAAATCAGGTTTTTGTGATATCCCTGGACCTCGGATGTTGGTTTTAAGGTGTGGATAAACACTCGGCTATTATCATTTGAAGACAGGTACTCGCAGCACAAAGGAAGTTGACACGGGCCATTTATCTGGCCACTTAGTGGTCAACTTGACGGGGGATAAAAACGTTTGTAAAGATTTTTCTCCCCAAACAGACATTTTTGTCGTGTGCTCAGACCCGTTTGATGCGTATAATGCGTGAATGGTTTATGATTATTGTGTGGTTGGGGAGATAAATGGTCAGTTGATATATTATGGTTTTTTTGTTCATTCAAGGTGTTGTTATGTCGAGATGCGCTTTTATACAGGTAAAAGGCATTTCAATGATGATTCGTGTTCGGTGTTTGTAATAAATTTACAATAATTGTCATTAAGAAAGTTTAATGTTTGTCAAATTTTAATGTTTGCTAAATATTTCAAGAAAATATTGGAGGAATAAGCCTCCAGAAACAAAGTCTCATCATTTATTTCTTACAATGATGGATGACTTTATTAATGAATTAATTGTATTCAATACCATCATCACCACTACGAGCACTCCTGAACTACTCGCACCCACTACTTTCCCTTCCTTGTGAGATCGTTGATCCACCTTTTGGAAGGCCTGGCAACATTGCGTCTTCCAGTACCACGGGTATTTATTATTCTCTCAAAAACAACGGGTGAAATCACTGCGGCGAGTTTAGGTAGTCCCGTCAGAGCCAAATGAAACGCATTTTAGCGCGTGCATTTTCAATTAAACAGCCTTATACATTCGATCTATCGACAGAAACCATGCTGCTAAATTTAAAATTCAAGCGCTAAAATATGTTTTGTTCGCACTGACGGGACTACTTAAACTTGCCGCTTGGACATTCACTCGTCCGTCCGTGCGACCGTCGTTGTCCAGAGAATCACTATGACATAATAAAGCAGTTCACTTTAGGTTGGGAGAAGGAAATATAATTATAGGAGTTATATAACTCTGTCCCTGTCTCTCAACCTAAACTGAATTGCTTTAGTTTGTCATGGCAACCCCCCTGGTGGCCACTCCAGAACCTTACCGCCTAAACCGGATATCAGTTCTACGAGCAAAAGTAAACCATTTGAGTAAAAAAGTTAGTATTATTTGGATATATGATGTAATTATGAGGGTCGTAGCATATCTCATTATTGTGATTGAATTATTATATGCAAACAAGGCCTGCATGGAAGATTTTTTGTATTTTATAGCTGGCTGGGTATTGCAGCTCGATGTCACGCGTGTGGTGGCTGATATTGGTGACCCCTTCTTTCAAAGCTGATATCTTTTAAGCGGCCTAACTGGTTTTCACTCAGATAAAACCCATCCCGATGAACCTACTTTTTTTTAAACCGTGTCCAAATCGTTATATCCGTTTGGGCAGTAACCATGCCCCAGACAAACACAAAAACACAGAGACAAACACGTACCTATAACTCTCTTTTAGTGGGTGGTTAAACAGAGGTTAAAAAGCCTTAGGCAAGCAGCAGATAAAATAATATAACGTTAATGCTGGCAAGGAACTAAAATAATATTAACCTGTACCTAAGTATATTGCAATAGCTGACAGAATGTCTTTCGGGTTCGGCTTAAGTCGGTTAGACTCGCATACAGCGCATGAGAGCGAACGAGAGAGAAGTACAAACCCGATGGTTGTTTAACAACATTAATAGCGACAGCACACGCTGCAACTATTTCAAGCTCCAAATTTGACGTTTAATACGTTAGAGTGAGACAAAAACGATGAGTAATCCTCCCCATTAGACCGGCGTTTTACCTATGTCGCGCACGTCTAATGTATACTATTTTTAATACATCTACCTATCAACTCGCATTATGGACGAGAGAGCATGCACTAACTGCAAAACAAGCGATCTTCTATATTATTTTTATTTGAACCCATTTCGAAAAGAAAAAAGAGGAGATTCGTGTTAATACGATGATGTTTTGAAACACATCTGGTTCGAGATAATTTGTGGGTTACATGAAACTTGGAAAAGTTTGAAATTAATGAAAAAAGGAAAAATCATGCCACGTCCAAACAATTTGCTTTTGTTATTTGTAAACTCTATGATGTAATTGATAAATATAGGTTAGAACCTAACTTAATTATTCACGAGTACCTAAAGTGACATTAAAACAAGAAGTCGCTGCTGTCAACTTAACTAAATACGTATGAGTATAGTATAGGTTAAGTTCTTTAAATTTAGTTAGCAAATCATGATTGCTATCTCTGTCAGGATTTCCAATAAATAAGTTGCTTTTAACAAGTTATTACGTTTCTTAACTACATTTTATCAAAAATAACTACATCAGAAATTACATTTTAAAGCTATTATATTGTATAGTATCTTTAAGTTAGGTTTAATTTAGTTATTAATTTGGGTCACCTATACAAATTTACAAAAATGGCTACAGTTAAATAAAAGATCGACTATATCACGATACAGTTTTACAACTAAGTACTTAATTAATGTTCATTTGTGTGCGGGAAATATACAAATTATTCAAGGTTATGCTCAGTGGCCAATTCTTACATAATTATATGAGAGAGGCAAACAAGCATGCAGTTTACCTATGGGGCCGTAATCACCAACAACTTAAATATAAATTAAAAATAACACATGACAGATCTTTTATGAGTTCCTACAAAAAAAACAAAACGGGGGGAATTAAGGCGTATAGTACTGTTAGGCGATGGGCTTGCAACCTGTCACTAATACACTGGTAAACATCTTAGCCTAAAAGTGCAAAATGTGGTTACAGAATAATTAACAAGTTTTTAGAGTTGTTGGTAATTCTGTAGCTCTGGCTACCCCACTCTGGGAACAAAGGCGTGAGTTTATGTATGTATGTGTATGTACAAAAAAAACAACTTAATTTGCGATGTTTCTGCTATCCCTACGCAGTTCACCCGTCCCAGCAAATGTTGTGGCGAATTTCATATTTTTGTAAGTATCTACTCTGTCTGTTTATTCGCCACGTGTTTCGGTTCACATGGAATTTGCCTGATTTTTTATGCTTTTTGCTTTTGTAAGCTTATATGCTCTGAGCCGTTACAAGGAATATTGTAACAAACCACTTTGGCTCATTTAGTATTTTTTCGAGAGATAAAAGTAGGCGGTTGTTTTTTGCGTACTTGTAGCAATACTTAATGTAAAAGAAAAAATTACATCTCTTACGAAATATTAGTATTATACGCATCTTTTAACTAAATAGGTACCTAAATTACGTCAACGTTTAGCGTATATACAATACTAGCGACCCGCCCTCGCTTCGCTTACGTTTATGTGAGTTTTCTGTAACAATCGTACATAAAACAGAATTTACTATACATAAAAACCTTCCTCTAGAATTATTCTATCTGTTAAAAAGTCATCAAAATCCGTTGCGTATTTTTAAAGATCTAAGCATACACAGAGACAGACAGACAGCGGGGAGCGACTTTGTTTTATACTAAGTATGTGGTGATAACCTTCACCTGTTTTAAATGAGTGCTCTACGTAAAATACTTCATTCAATCAAACCCCTTGTATAGGGTATTATACAGATCGATCACAAGTGAACCTAAACTCTGCTAAGCTTGGCCTCTATTCTTCGACAACTAATATTACTTTTGTAGTCCAATGGTATTGTATTATTTTTTTACCAAATACTTTCCGTACGTAAGTATTTAATTGAAAATAAATGAATAAAAGTGATCCGATTTGATTTGATGGTAACATAGGTATCGTATGAAATATTCTCTTATCAAGGTACTTCAGTTCCACTTCGACTTTGTACGATCTTTTGAGTTCGTAATACCTCAAAATCAATACTTGAAATGTGCAGGTTTCCTCACTATTTCCTTCACTGTCAGAGCATCGGTTAGACTAGTAGAGAAAGCCCTCAGGTAATACCTACCTTATGCTATAACGTACCGTAACGTAACGTAACGTACGTACGTATAAACGTTATAGGTACGTGGATTTCACTGGGAACCATATTCGGTACCCTGTTATTGATACCGACGCTATCCTTTCATTTAGTTATACTTCTACCGAAAATACTATTACTTAGTTGATTTTTATAATGGTTATTTTGAAAAATGACCTTCTAAGTCCCCAGATTTACTGTTATCCCGAATGTCATTTCACCCCTTTTGACAAAACCTGCCTCTGAAGCGAACGGATTGCCGCGTACATTGTCTAAACAATCCTTAAGTGAACCACTCAAATTTAAAACATCCTAAAAGTCTCTAACAACATCCAATAATATGCCTTGATAAATAAAATTAAAGTCTACGCTCGCAAAGCCGCGCGAAAACTCTATTTTTAAAATATCATATTTTCAAAGCTAAAAGATTCAAAGCGGATTATGACATTCAAAACAAAATAAACGCTATGACGATGTTCCAAAAGTCTTTAATTCTTAGTCTGCCTCTATTTTAAAGCGTCCGTTGAAGCGATTTCTTTACGAAAAACCATAACGTTTCAACCGCCTCTATTGCTAACAACTCGTTTAAAACTCTAGTTCCTTAAACTAGGGTTGTTTTTCGTTGGTTTATAATAGACAAATCCTTGCCATTTAGATTGGCGCGAGCTGGGCTGTCGGTCCATAACAAAACACATAAATTAAGTGCTCAATAATAAATGGAAATGTCCGTTGCAGAGGACAGGGCATTAGGGCGGGATTATGAGCGGCCTGCACTCCGCGGACCGGCGGATCCTACGTAACCATTGAACAGATGGAAACTACTTTAAAATTGGAACGAGAATTTTTATACTTCTGTTGCTGTGTTCGAAATTTAAACGAGTTCTATTGTTCTGAATTTAAATTTTTGCAGGATTTTGAGTAAGGTAGAGATAGTGTGAAAACATCAAAAAGTTCATGTAGTGACTGTGTGAGAGTTACTAATAAGTATGGTCTACATCAATAAAATTAAAAATTCAACTGTATAAAACAAGCATGATAAAGCCACAATATTTTCAACCTCAACATTTACTAAAGTTACCCTTACGTAAATATATTGCTATGCTACCCTTTTAGTTAAGCAAAACTAACTGAGTTTACCTATCAACATCAATCCAATACCCCCTAAAACCCGTCGAAAGACGCAACATACAAATCACCATAATAAGGCTAAACCCAAAAAACTGGACCCGCGGAATCACCGCTATTTGTCACTAGCAGCTAACCCAATGCAAGTCCTAAGTAAACTCCGGCAGAGTTAAACGGAGTCCCTCCGCCACATTCTAAATAAATAACATCTAATGGGGGACATTCATCAGAGTTTCCACGTTTTTAGGTAGACCTCTCCCCGTTGTCTCTTGTTTTGGACCTTTACGGACAAACCTCAAACTTCACAACTCAAAATGTAACCCTAAAACATCATAATTGGATTGAATTTAACATGCTCGGTTTTCGGATATAGGTTGTTCTTCCGATGAGTAGATTAACCATGGCGAGTGCAAAGATACGAGGGGGTTGGTCGGGGGTGGGTCCACCCGCCACCCCTTTTTTTGTTATTTCTGGTGCATTTTTTGTGCTAACGCGTGCGGGGCTGCACAAAGGTAAGGGATGTAATAAGTTGTATTATTAGTTAATGCTTTTACTTTATTTCTTTTTGGATATTTTTCTTTATTTCTGCTTAAATAAGTAGATTAAACCTTTAACAAGTTGGTTTCTTGTTTCAGGGCTTAATTGAAATCCTCTAGAATTTATAATGACTTAAATAACACGAATTCCAATTTTGAAATTTTGAAATGTTACTGGCCATTGCTTCGATTATTTATGGTTCTCAAAAAAAATAAGTATTCAACCTTTTTAAATTGTAAATATTTTCTTACCATCCAGTTACATGTTACCTAGTTTTGTTGTCAGCCAGTATTTCCTTGCGAGTGACTTCGGAGGCACAATGGCAGGGCTTAGCCGAAAAGTGTGACACATAAGAAATGACGCACCGTTGTCACTCGGACAGAGATAGCGCTTGAGGAGGGTCACCGCGGCAAAAATGTTACATTATGGTTAAATACCGGGAAATCACAGGAGAAAGTCACAGAAGTGAGTGTTTTGATATCATTATTCTATTTGAAGTCTTGCTAAAAAATTAACTACCCTAATTGAGTTTAAGAACGTCAAATTCTACGAAGAAACGTCAAAGTATGCCTTAAGCCAGGTTTAACCTTTCTAGGAAGTACAAAAGTGCCTCTTAAAGTGTCAGGATTGTATGGGAAAGCTGAAAATATTTCGTTTTAATAACATGACGAAATATTTAATGAACTGAATATAATATTTGTCATGGTTAGTTCATTATTTTATATTTTTATTGTTAATGAGGCGAAAGAAAGTTTAGTACTAATAAATATCTAGCATCTAATCGACCATTTATAAGAAACAAACCATTAAAAATCGGCTATTGTAATTTAAACAATTTTTACCTAGGTTACGTTATTTATCTAAACATTCAAAACGGAACTTTTTGGCTGAACTAAAAGCAACGATAGTTCCAAACCAAACCGAGTGAGAAATGGAGGTGAAAAGTAAAATTTAGGTAAAGGGGGAGTATTAGCAATTTGTAGCAACAGACCGGTAACAAGTTACGCTGTATTTCAGCAAGTTCCCGATCGCGGTGGTGACCATGGCTCGGGAGGAATTTACAGGACGTCTGACATGTACTGTTCTAAAAGACACTCGGTTATTTTAATGTTGATGAATTAAAAATACATTTTGAAACGTCAAATGAAATTATCAATTATATCTGACTAGGAACTTGTATTTGTGAGTTGATACAATTCTGGTCTTTATCATTTTCAATAACGTTTTATTCTAACTACCAAGTGAAATGTTTTTATTACTATAGAAAATTATATCAAAGGCGCATATCTAAGTATTTACTAGGTGGCGCAAAATTCATCACCCTGTTTGAAGTCTCTATAATTTAAAACATTGGTGGTATTATGTCAGTTCTGTTTTGACATTTACGAAGTAAACAGATACAAAATACACGTCAACTAGAGATGAATCACGATACACCCCAAGAACGCGGAATAATTGTTTCCGTTATCGATTTGGTTATTTCCACTAGTCGACAAAATCGCGACACAAATATCAACAGTTCCAGACCTTTTTTTTAAGGGTTTGTTGAAGTTTCGAGTCTGTCAACAAGTCTCAGATTTTTCAAGCCCTCGAAAGGAACATCCGTCAAGAATGCGAGAATCCATCGCCTGAAGTTCTGGCAAGAGTCATGGAAAATGCTATAAAACGGGACCGTATGGTCATCAATTCTGGTGGGCCACAGATACCGTTTTCTCACTTTAATTGAAAAAAAAATGAGACATCCAATAAACACAATCCAAAAGCAGAATTATATAAAACTAAAGAAACAATCAAAGAACATCGGGTGATAACTGATAACTTTTGCATCAGCCTGTAAATAAAAAATATTTTCTTTAAATAGGATTTCGCAATTCATCCTTGCGCCAACGCTGCATTTTCTAAACACTAACTTAATTTCAACACTAAAGCAGCTTTAACGATTGTAAAACGAGCAAAAGAACGCTAACATTCCTCTCGTCACATTCTAACACAGTCATACAAGTCACGACCCATTTTCCTGTACAACTGCGACATTAACCCGTTCCCTGCAACATGTCCCACTATTCCAGTTATCCTGGTCACCCCAGCCAGCCAGCTGCCAAAGGCCGCAACTGAACGGAACTAAATTCCGTTTGCCGCCGGACTCGCTTCGTGCGGCTGCTAATTTTATTCCAATGCGCTACGTGCTTCTACTTGCATACATGTACACGTGTACAGAACACACTAGTGTACGGATTTGCACTCGCACATTCTTACATGTGTACAGAAGTGAAGAATTCAGTGTACGGTTTCTGACTAGCACACGATTACACGTTAGGTAATACTACACATGTGTACAGTATTACGTCTTCATGAATTTTGTTTCAATAATGGACAAGTGTAGTGATATATTTCAGTTTGTGAGTTACACAGTGGTGATCGACTGTCAATATTTTGAACGCAAAAACGTTGTCTATATTGTTTCAGTGTTATTGTTTGTATGTCATTCGTTTTATTTACACATTCTTAACATACCTACGTTTCATGGACTCAGATAGTTGAAAAATATTTTTATTCCAGAATACGTTAATGCGAAATGCGAATGCTTTGTAACTTTCATTAGCATCGTTATCTAGATTATGATGTCGGTGGTTCAGCATATCTACACTTTAATATTATAAAGCTGAAGAGTTTGTTTGTTTGCTTGAAAGCACTACTTTCAGGAACTACTGGCCCGATTTGAAAAATTCTTTCAGTGTTAGATAGCCTATTTATTGATGAAGGCGAAAGCGAAGCAAAGGCGGGTCGCTAGTATACGTATATAAAGCTTATAAAGATAACAATGTAAAAAAAAAAACAATTTCTAAGAAGCAGTATTTTCTTTCCCGTCTTCCAATCACCTGTCACATTATTTCTCCCCGAAAATGCTTAAAATTAAGTCACCGCCTTTTGTTTTCATTGTCTGCCTACCTACGCGTGATACGTTACAAAAACAAAAGAAAATGGCTCTATTATGTGAAAACAACCCGAGACTACCGCGGTTATGTTCACCCGTGGGTTGAATTTATACGATATATTCAGTATTCACTATACCAATTTACAAAGAGCTCTATAATCTCTCCCTTAAACCCCTAGGAGTCCGTAGTTTGTAGGGCGCAAGAGCGGGGACAGGGGTCTAGGTTGGTTGGTCGCGTGAACATATTTCGAATATCCAAAAGTATAAATTCCTCCTGTAAGCTATCGACTTACTTTTTATATTCCTTGGCGTGGCCGGGAATGGCCCACTGTTTTCAAGACAAACATGTGTTATGTAGTTTCCTATAAGATGTTTTTACGAAATCCTATCTCTACTTGGAAGTATTTTTATGGAGTAAATGTGTTTTTGGCCATGTTGTTTTTTCATACAGCTTTCGCTGAGCTCTTACGTATCGTGCTGAGTTAAGGCGTATTGCCTTAGTGTTTTTGTTGGCGAAAAATATTAACATTACTGAAAGATGACTGATTTCATTATGTTAAGTACACTCAAGAGAAATGAAAACGGGTTACGTTGCGTAAATCTATGTGCAGTCAACAGCATAAATAAGCGATCATTTCTGTACCTTGTCGCTTTCAATCGTTTCACAATTTTGTATATCATTTCAAACACGACGATAAAGTGACAAGGTACATAAAATATCACTTTTATATGCTGTTGACTGTACAGTAAACCGGCTCTAAACTTAAAAATCTATGTATTTAAAAAATAAAGTCTAAAGTTAGCATTACACAAGCCAGATCATGGAGCTTTCTTATATTCAAAACCATGGATAGAATTGTGACGTCTCGATACAATTTGACACAATGTCATTTCGTACATAGCAAATGAGTCATCACCACTCTATCCACGATTTTGAATAAAGGAACGACCATAAGTCAATATACCTATATACAACCTCTACAATATAAAACTCAACATATATTATTTTCTTAAAATAATCAATATTCCAAATTTAAAATACATCATCAACTAAGAGTTATTAGGGCGTTTTCACTAAAAAGTGTACCCAATTAAGGACTGAAATTAAGGAACTTTAACTTTGTCAGTTTTGTGACGAAAATTAGCCATACAATGCGGCCGTCAATGTATGGCTAATTTTCGTCACAAAACTGACAAAGTTAAAGTTCCTTAATTTCAGTCCTTAATTGGGTACACTTTTTAGTGAAAACGCCCATTAATGCCACACTAATTCATTTATCACTATTAACACGACGACGTAAGCTATTTGTCCATCTAATAAACACGGACCCGTCTCTAATAACAATAAAATAATAACGTCCACCCCACACGCATAACTACCTACAACTACTACCCGCACATATACGTAAACCCATAAACATAGTTATAAACATACCTACAACTATACAACCCAAAGGCCTAATGCGCGCGTCCTTTGCCTTAATCTTTTTGTACTATAATTAAATTAACAAAACCCAAGCGCACGGAAACTGGACACGCACACTAGCGAAGCTCAAAGAGCTACACACACACAGGTGCGCGTGGACTCTGGATACGTGTGTGTGTGTTAGTTAAGGGTCGTCATTTCTCTTGGACCCTCCCCCGTAGTGTCCGCAAAAGGTGAGTTGAGGTGGATTTGTATAGAGCTGTTTTGCTATCGAGGAAAGTAAATAATAATTAAGAAAAGTTTAGGAATTATTACCAAGATTAATGAAGACTAACGCCAGGTCATCTGCTTTTTGGGTCTGGGATCATAATACTAGAGTTTTGTATGCATACAAATGTATTATTTAGATTCAAATCTATGTCATATCTCATATCGTTTTGCAACAAATTAAATCTTAATATTTCTACTTAAAGAGCTGATACACTTGAGCGTTCATTTGTAATGAGTATTCTAATTAATGTTACATTACAGGTATAAGTGCACAAAAAAACAGGCGCGTTCTAGCATTCTTAAAACAACTGCTGAATATTTCTAGAATTATGAAAGATTTAAAAAAGTTTCACGTACTTGGGAATAAGGGATCGTGTAAGGTGAAGAAAACTGTTTATTCAAAACTATATTTTAAAAAAAAACACGATTTAACATGTCTATCAACTCATATGAGATTGAATCACGTCATACGCTCATAATATCCGACGATATGTAAGTCGACAAAATCGATCGATCGATTGTGATTCTAGTAACAAAAACAAGATCAAGTGTAGGCAGGTTGAAAAACTAGCATGACCAGCCGACATAAACCTTCCTTAGTCTTCCTGTGACCACAGCTGATGTTACACAATAAAACGTGAAGGTCAATTTAATTTATACTGTTACAATATGTCCCGTTTTATACTGTTACATTATATTCAAACGGTGCTACCAGCTCTAGGTATATGTAACAGACAAACAGACATCCCCCAGCATCCTCCCTCGGACTTTAATATTGATCAGTGTCCGGCCGCGGTCAGGTAGTCTCGGCCAGTGGCGCATGCGCAAATGCAGCTACGCCCCACCACTCTATCCTCAACGGGGTAAGTGCCATTTTGCAATGACATTTGAGATGTTAGTTAAGTGACCAGGTATGATGGTAATTGAAAAAAAACATTGTTAGTCAAGATTTTGTCATTAATGTCAATAAAGGTGATTTTCTAGTTGTGTTTGCGTTAGGTAAGTAAGCAGTTATGGATGTTGGACTTTAATTTACAAGGTGTCATTATGCATAGCTTATTTGAAAACTTTCGTCTAAGTGGCCAGATAGTGTTGTTCTTGATTAAAAAATGGTTTAATTGCACTGTTCATCCATATCCACACTTCCATACTAACAATTATCAATCTGAATATAATTCTATCTGTTTGTTACGTTTTCATGGCGTAATCACTGAACTGATTTCGATGTAATTTGGTATGGAGACAGTTTGAGTCCCGATAAAGGAAACAGGATATTAATTCTGGAAAATTGGACAGTTTCCGAGTGAGTAGCAAAAAATTACTCATATGCGGACAGAGGTAATTGCTAGTTAACGATAATGAGGTAAGTTTTCTTTTAATGTTATTTTAAATCTAGACTTATGAATTCGTATTCAGTTCACTGTCTCAATCGGCTTATTGATGGTTACTGTATTTCCGTCTAAATTAAAAACAAAACTTTTAAGTACATTTTGAATATAACAATTAATAACAGTCAAACAAAGGGATTTTCGGGCCACTATAGAACTATGTCAAAGTAACGTAATCAATCAAATCCTCGGAAACTTTTTAGTATTTTACTTAAATAATTAGGCCTAGATATCCATTTGTTACTGCATATTACAAAAGGTAAAACTTCAAACTAGAATTTCGAATACAATGTAAAACTCATAGACAAATCACGACCGACCGAGAAGGCTTCCCAACAACCATAGACAACAAAGCAAGACCGCCGCAGACACAATATTGTAGAAATAAGATTTCCCTCGATTTAATATCAGAAAGAAGCCCCTAAATTCTATATCATGTAGAAGAACACTTTCAATATCAGGATTGGTATCCCTTTGGCCGTAACAAGGTTTTATTAGATCCCACTAAAGGGCATCCCCACACAAAGATAGTACAAGAAACCCTTTTTCTACCTTACTTCAAATATATTAACTGTCCCGCTACCTTTGCGGACGGGGGGTTAGGTTGCTGGAAGGACACAGGTCAAATAAAGATCATATATTTTTTAATCGCGTTGTATATTGATAGCAAATATCAGTCATAGCGTAACCAAAGCGTAATGACAGTTCTTTAATAAGCGTTGTCATGGTAATAACAGGTTTTTAACAACTATTACAGCAATGTTATTATAGATCCTCGTGCATTTTATTACAATTCTCGGTTATGCACCTCACATTCTATTATTTCCGGTAATTGTCGCCTTACAGCTTGTTTTATAAACGGCACTTATTATAAAATCATTGTCATTATCAATATGCAACAGTCACTTAATCTGCTATTAACGGCAGGCCAATTTATTTTATACTCGACATTAATTCCATATCTCACTTTCACTTAAGGAGGGTGAGTATGACTTCATATCTTTAATGTTTAATGTTTAATGTTTAATGTTTATTTGGGCACAAACGGTACAAGTAAAGAAAAAATATAACAGAAAAACTTACATAACACATTGACCAGTGAACCACAGAACCATTAACCATAGATAAGGGATACATTATGGATATTTATACATTTGGACCGGCGGTAATTGGGTATGTTTAATATATATAAAAGGCTTTGCGTTTACTTGCAGACAAATGTATACATGACAATCGCAACTGATATTTTTATCATACACGAGGTGTCTAATCTCAACAAATATAAATTTGGCCAATTATTTATTTATTTATTATGAATAATAGCAAATCCGAACCGAACTATACCGCACGCGTGACTGCATCGCTACAAATTTTTTTTTACGGTAGTGACGACATTTCTCTTATTAATCAGCCTATAAACAACAAAGTTTCATTTCGGCTTTTCCAGTATTTAACAAAATCAAATCAAATCAAAATCATTTATTTCAGCCATCTTTGGACCATAATAATAATGAAGTGTGCAAATTAAATTAAAAATTAAACCTAATGTTAGTAACGTTCTAACTATACACATACCTAAGCTGACATACATAGATACATGTATGTACTTAACTTACCTTTAATAGTCTAAAAAATGTAAGATTATTTTCCTGGGTACTCTGACAGTCTGACGTAAATTGTTTTCGTAATTATTTAATTGCCTAATTTAACTAATCGACTTTCTATGATAATATGCTACCAATACATTTATAATTTAAGCTAGCGTGTGCTTAAAGACTTTGGACATAAAAAAATACTTTTTGAATCGTTCTATTTTCGAAAACCACTTCCATTTTAAATATTTCTGACCATCCAGTAACTCCATGTCTGCAACCAGAAGCCCCTTGCACTTTTGTCAGGGGAAATCATACTCTATAACTATAACTGTACAGTCTAATCCCCGTTGCCTAGTAATCGTTGCTTTGGTGACCGGAGATTATCTATACGGACTCATCTACGTATGTTATTATGTAAGGCGTGCTTTTAAATTTTATATTAAGTTTCTTTGAAAGATTAAGTATTTATGACGTGATCTAGTTTCTTTATACATTTTAATTTGATACTTACTTTGCAAGGTAGGGTAGAAGTATCGTTTGTGGCCATTCTACCCTTTTTGGCCATTTAAGGTTGAAATGAGCACCAAAAATACTGTAAAATTAAAAATAATATTCATAAATAGTTAAGACTGAAGATCAATTTAAAAATAAAATATAAAAATATATTTGTAATTTCATAATGCTTTAGATATTAGTTAAAGTTTAGAGTGGCCAAAAACGGTGTAAAGATGGCCAAAACCGGTACTTCTAGAGCATTTACCTATTTTTTTATGATAAGTAGAAGGCACACGAGCACACGTGACTTTAATCTCAAGACTGCAATCTTAAGACTCCAAATGCACTGCCAACTCTGATGATTAACATGGAATGCCTCTATGCTACTAATTGTTAATTTAGCCCAAATAATTCACCAAATGAAGACATTACTGTTTTTTTTTATATTCACTGAAAAGGTTATCTAAAGTACTAAGCAAAAGATTTTCGAAAACTGTTGAAATGTATGAAATTGACATAAGGTCTCGATGTGACCGTTATATTATTTACCGATAATGTTTACAATGCATCTTGTCGTGTCAACTCTCTTGTCAACTGATTGACGTGAAATTTGGTAGAAACACAGTTTAAAGCCAACGGACATTTACTTTCTATCTCAGATTTGACAGTTGTAGAGGAAATAGTGATACACGTTTTCTATACAGACATCATCGTGGAAGTTAGTAACTAATATTATAAAAAGAATAACCATTTCAACTCTTTATGTACCAAGCTACGCCGTCACAGCGCTGCCCTCCTAAAAAGCAGTATCTTAAATTCAATCACCAAAGCAAATTCAATTCTATGTCGTTAATAATTAGGTTGATAGTACTACATGAAGTTTATCTTAGTTACTGCGGACGATATCAGTAACTCACAATACGAAATAACAAAGTTTCTCTCACCCTAAAAATGCTAATCAAACCCATGAACTACATTCTCAAACTTCTCACATCACCCAAATTCCGAGAAAACAATATGGTTCCCAAACTTTTCTTTATTACGCAAATAATAAACGCATAGCTTCCCAAAGTTCAGCTGCAAGTGCCATTAAGATGTTTTATTTTGTAAGTTTTCCAGTTCCTAAACTGTGTAAGCGACACAGATGTCTAGCAAACAACATTCATACGTGGATTTATTTTTATTTTGAGGTAGAATGAATGTTTTAAATACGTCTAACAACAGTAAAAATATAAAAAATCTAAGATAAATCAATATAAATGATTGATTACTTAATTGATATGACTGGAGTAGCATGACGTAAATCATATTTTGTTTAATTAAATACATAACATGTTCTAACATTTTCCCGTAATTCCGTAGCAGTCGTTGAGGGTTATTCTCTGATTAGGTAATTGTCCGACTTTTCGGGATACCTTATCTCTATCTCCGAGCGTGTCGATCCGTTGAGTTATTGAACCGTAAAGACTAAACAAACGAAAATCTTTTGGTACTTTTCACATTTAGAAATAATAAAGAATTTTACACTTTTTACCATTATGTGTAACCTCACCCTAAAACATAACCTGAAAACATCACCCTGTATGTACCGAGTAACGACAACATATTTGGCTATTCGGCCAACTCGTCGTCGGCAAAAATGAATGGCCGAAACAGCAAACATACTAATAGCCTCGTAAACTTACGTATATCCGTTCAATTTATCTTGACCTCCCCCCTTTTCCACCACCGGGAAAAATATCACGGAGGGGAGGCACTTTTATTTGAGGTGGCATGGAACGGGTACTTTTAACTGGTATTTTTATGTAGTATTTTTAAATAATAAAATTATTTGTTTCTGTTTTCAATACGCTTTTTATTTAAACTAGTAGGTAAGTAATCGTATATGGACAAAAGAAACAAACATATAAGTTGTGTACCTACCTATTTACAATTTAGAGTTATTATTTTGAATAGGAACATGTTCTTTAACGGTGCAAAGGCTTCAGACAAGATACTTTACACTCACATAATTGACCAAATGATGGCATTAAGTACTGATATTTTTTTATATTTTCTGAAAAGGATGTCTAATGTCTAGGACAAGAGGCAAGCAAAGTAAACGATTGTCGAAAACCGTTAATACGAGTACAAAGCCTTTTTTTTTTAAACGCAATTATAAAATACCTAGTATTAATACTAAGTATTTATAACAACACAGTCGTAGAGTTGTGCGAGCGCCATTTGGCTTTATTGGCCATTCGGCCAGTTCGAGACATTCTCTCTAATTGATTGTTCCATGTAAACAACTTGGGGCCATACATCAATGGGCTATAAAGGAAAATGGATCAATAGGATCAAAATTATTAAGTTGGTACGTGACTAGACTACTTAAAGTTATTTTTTATTAAGTTTTGTGACCTCAAACGAGTAGGTTGAAAACTGATAATTTCCACTAAAAATACTAGGTATGTAGCGAAAAAATACCCAGTTTAGAGAGAGAGAGAAAAAAAAAACTGTATTTATTACTGTAATTACATCATAATTGCACATTTCGCTTAGTCTCCCACTCTCTCATTACAATTACCCTCCTAATTACAACTACGTACACCTAAATGAAAACTTTTAACTTAAATTTAAAGCCAATTTTAAACACACGAGCACTATCTGTAACTTTAACTGCTGGCACATTTCATCCGTGGCGGTCGTAGCACTGGCTACGGCGTAGCTCCGTGGTGGGGGGTGGGGGTACTGACCGCGACATTTGTAGCCGTCCCGTCTCGGCCCCGTTTGTATAGAGGTATATGTATAAATGTAAATTGAAAGTGTAAAGTTTAAATACAGGTTGATGAAAATTTTGGTTTGATCACAGGAATAAAAATACTATTGTCCACACATGTTTTATATGGTCTGTTCATTCCATCTAAAGTAGGTTTAGCAAACGTATAATTTTACAAACTTTTAGTTTGTATAAACCTTTTACTTGAAAGGTGACATATTTACATAGATAGCATATGGTAATTACAAAGGTGAGGTTAGGTTAGGTTAGGTTATACATGTTACCACAAAAAAAGTTCTAGAGGTGAGTGTCATTTTGTGCGCTGAAAATATCCAACTGATACTTTACGTTTACGTTAACTGATAACGGCTTATCAAATAATAATTTGTTGTACATCAGTAAATTTGTATACCTTAACTTCTATTTTACAATTGACAAGTAAATAAAATATATTTGACAGATAAATTGAGTCCTTTTTCTTTCTTACACTTGGAAATACAAAAGGAGAGAGCCAAGTATTAAAATGCAGATAAATTTACTCGGCAATTGTGAAATAGGCCCCTATTCTACCAACTTTTTTATGTACTTTTATTAGAAACCTTCCTCATAATATAGTATTACCAAAAAAGAGTCGAATGATGAAGTTTTATCAAGTCTTCACGTCTAGAGTGAATCTGAATATGCTCTGTGTATAGAGCGAATTTGGTCTGAGTATGTAGTGAACTTCGTGTTCTAGGTAATCGTATTACAACGAATATGTACGTTATATCATCACCAAACAAGACTATTTCACGCTTAACCATAGAAACTATAGCACGGACATTGACGCATTTTGTCTCTGGTTGTATTTTTTTTAATATTCAACATAGTTAAAATGTTGTTTCATTTGTCATCGAAATGATAACCCTGCTAATTATCTAGACAAAAGATTAAATAAAAATAAAATATCCAAAGTAATATTAATAACAATAATAATAAGTAATAAAATATATAAGTTATAGTTAAGTATATAAGTTTTTAGTAATATTAGTAATATTATTACTCAACTGTATGGCTTTATTATAAAATAAACAAATGCAACATTTGCGCTTCATCCCTTCCAGCAAATTGGCGGGTGCTTGCAAAAATGGCCGCAACCCTTTGGCCATTTGCGCCCCCGGGGCGGAACTGACCACCCCCTAACGACCACCCCCGCGTGACCAAAATGGCGGACGTTATACGCTTGGCGATTTTAGTTGGCTGATCTAATTGGTTTTTCTGTAATAATGTTTGGTCGGTTACACAGAGATTGTAATGAAAAATTGTAAGCCATATTAAATTTCTAATGAATAAATGACTAGTATGGATTGCGGGAGTACGAGATGTTACTTTTAATGTGGATAAGCTACTAACCAGTATATCTCTGCTTATATTTATACAACCATATTTGTAGTGATTTATAAAATATAGATTTATGTATGTAAACTCTTTATTGCACCAAAATATAAATATTACAACATTTTTATGAAAGTAATGTACAAAGGCGAACTAATCCCTAGATGGGATAAGTTTGTATGGGATGGAATATTTCATATTATAAATGGTTTTATCATGTTATCCCCAAAGGACGTTAACAGGGCCTAATTACTGTCTTTTTTTCCGTACATTCGGCTTCCATTGTATTTTTTACAACATATTTTCATGAACTTCAATTCTGATGAAAAGTGGTTCAAAAAATCTGTTCTTTCAATAAATGGTCCTTGCATCTAAATTATTCTACCTAATTACTCCTCTATGGAAAATTTATTATAAATAAAATAGCATTCTACTTGAAATAGACAAAACTACTCTCAAAACATCATCCCATTACAATTCCATACCTCCAAGGCATCATTTCGCGTTGGAACATACGCTCAACCATACAAAACCAAAATAATTGGCTTCATCCAAGAAAATATCGCAGAAATTCGCCAAGACTGCCATTGTCCTTTGAAAAACGAATATCACATAACGAAGTTGAGTTCTGACTTTATATCAAATATCACGCATGACGCGACCCCCCGACGGGAGGGTAATAAAAAATAATATATTGGAATATGTTGCAAATAACGGGGTATCATCCTGTGCCTGGATACCGGCGAGGACATTTTGTTTTGACGAGTCCGGTCTTTTATTGCTTACGTTGTTTTTCTGCGTAATTTGAGTAAAGTAATGTGTTTTTCTTGGTTGAATCCTCATGTATAGAGGGAAGAAAGAGCTAATTTACTGTGTGGAACTTGACGTTTGAAGATGTTGAATAAAGTAATATATAACAGTTGCGTAATGAGATTAATAATGTTGATGAACGGAATTAACTTGTCTATGAATAAATATTGTAAAAAGATGTGCTTAAGTATAACCCAAACTGTAAAAGAGTAATGTTAAAAAAGTGGTTTAATTTTAACATCGCGCACATTATGTTAAAATAACAGTCATTTGAAGTAATATCTCTGTAATTAAAAGAAAATTTG
Organism: Acleris laterana; assembly: GCA_963966035.1. Classification (NCBI taxonomy): domain Eukaryota; kingdom Metazoa; phylum Arthropoda; class Insecta; order Lepidoptera; family Tortricidae; genus Acleris; species Acleris laterana. Next base: position 11,722,417 of record OZ014452.1, read on the forward strand.
CAAAAAAAAAAAAAAAAAACATTCTCATAATTAGTTGTAGCTTTCCATTAAGTATGACTTTATTACATTTCATTCATAATTAGAAAATTCATACACTTAATTCAAGACTTGATAAAGACCGTAATTTCTTTATGTAAATGTAGAGTAGTTTAGTTGGCCTTTATTTTAAAAGTGTAATACAGATGAACAAAAAACGAGAAAACGTGCAAAACTTCACTCTAATGTCTTAGGATAAAGTTACAACACTCACCGATATGGAATCAAGTAACACCACAACACAAAATTGGCACTAGCACAAAATATTTCACGTTCCACATTTAAAAATCGATCTTCAAATATCGAACACCGGCGCGCACGCACGTTCGAGACAGTTTGAAAAAGGAATGGATCAGGAAGTGAGGTCAGGTAGAGGGGTTAAGACCGAAGGGTTAACAAAAAGGAATTATAAGGGTTAAGACACAAAGGCCCTTAGAAGGGTCTCGGGTTACGGCTAGGTTGCACGCGTGAGGTAGGAATATATTTGATTATAATCGTGAACTTTCAAGTGATAACCTTACAAATTGATCGTTGAAATTGACGTCAAAATAATTATTTAAAAAGTAAAGAATTTGGCTCTCAAAATCAAAACTAGACCAGACTAGTTATTACTTCTGTAATACGATAATTTGTAACAGTAGCTTTAATGATTTAAAAACTGGCAACATTATCGTAAATGAGAAATCGCACAGTCTACGCTACCTGGCAACACTTTCGCGTGTGAACCTCTGTGTCATCTTGCACCAAACTAACCCTTCACATGCTCTAATGTACCTGAAACGTTCCGACCCAATAATTCATTACCAAACAATACCGACACTAACATTTCGCAATAATAATAACGGAACCGTTTTACCGTTGTCTGAACCCTTGCGAAATTTTTGACATAAATAAAACACCCGTTCGGAACACAAATATTAAAGAAAAAACGCACTCGCTTTTTAAAATTGTCACTGGCCATAAATCAGTTCTTGAAAAAACAAACCGATGCTTTGTACGTTCGATTTTTGAATTAGATCGCGTTCGAAAAACTTTGTAATTCTGTGTCGTATCTGTCATTTACGTTACCTTACAATTGATATGAAGAAACCCCAATTAAACTTTCAAGTTTGTTTAAACACATTTGTACAACAGTAATGTAATATAATAGAGATTGTAGACGAGAACTCCAATCATGTCTCAAGGGTCTGCATTCCGCATATGCATAGATGCACGAGATAAGATTGTAAAGGTCCTTAACGTGTTCTAGTACACTCCAAATTACGCGCCCAATTTACTTGTTCTGATCTTGCGATAAATGGAGAGTGCTTGAACTATCGCCTTTATTTGTTTGATAAAATCTCTTGCATACAAATGTTCGACACGAACAAAGTTAAGTGCTAATATTAATGCTATTCATATGTAAGTTGGCGCGTGTTCTTGATATTTTTGCAGAAATGTATTATCTCATTTTGGTGGCTCAAAAAATGTAAATGTTAATGGTGGTAGGACATAGATCGCTACCACCATCTTATCCTTTAACCTACCGCCAAGTTGTAGTGTTAGCATTGTTGTGATACGGTGTGGAGAGAAGACAACCGGTGAAATTACTGGTGAGGCATTTCATCTTGCGTCCTCAAAGAGAATGCAATCTATGGGTCTCAGATGCCACTTACCATCAGATGCCCAACATGGTAGTCTGCCTTCTCAGTGCGATAAAAATACCACCGAAATGAGATCGTTAAACTAAGCTTGATCGACCTGTTTTCTTTCATTTCATTGTATTGATGAATTCCATGCTGTTTTAAAGCGAATCTCATTCTAATAATATCCGACGGTAACTGTATTAATAATACCACGGCTAGATACGTTACACATCTGCCCGTTATTCTACTTTAAACATTAGAATAGGCCCCTCTATGCAAAATTGAATAGATTTCGCGAACGCCCCATTGTTGCCAGGTATAAAATTGCGACATTCAAATTAATAAAACTCTGATCTATGCAAGGGTTAGCTCATTGTTAGCGTGGAAGTGAAAAAGAACGTACTTGGTTTTGGATCAGTTTTAGTTGCGCAGGATTGTTAACGTCGAATACATCGGGTTAAGCTTTATAATATTTGTTTAAGCGTAACAACTATACTTTTATTTTGTTGTATTGTAGTTCAAGAGCCAAAAGTGGTTGAAATTTTATAGTGACTTTTTGGAAGACAAAACTACTGTCGACATGTTAAAGAAAATTGTATGAGGTAAACATTTAATTGTTTGACTTTCATAATTAAATTGAAGTTTTTCACTGTTTTTGTAACCGTATAATTTTCAATGTTTTATATTCTATTGTTAAATAAAACGTATTAACATTGTATTGTATAAATAATTATATTTAATAGCGACAATAATCTACATAAAAATTAACACCTTTTACATTTTTCCTCATTAACTAGTTTTTCAATCAAACATTTAAAAGGTCATGAGAACTAAACCGTTTAGTGTGATTTCACAGTGATCACCTCTTGACACTATAAACATTGTCCTGTCAATTGTCACAAAAAATGTCGGAATGGGGTTAAAACTCCGTGTTTTGGGGTAAAACTGCGCAAAAATGGGGTAAAGCGCTTATGGGATGTTCAGGACAAAACTAATTATATTTGTATGTTTGAAGGGTCATTTGTTGCACTTTTTATAGTAATCGATAGGGTTTCCGTATTTTGGAGTTTTGGAGCGTTTATTTGGTAGCGTTTTATGACAAGTAATTTATTACCTGTGACACTTATGGTGAGAAAATTTAACCGATTTCGTCGAAACCTTATAATAAAAACTATAATTATTTAGATGATCAAGTTATGTTTATTTAAAAAGAGAATCCGTTTAATTAGCTACATAATAGCTTATGTAAGTAATGAACCTGCTTAGTGTAGCGCTGGTTAAATACAATTTCATAATTATAATTATGAAATTGTATTAACGCGTTTTGAAATTGCTTTAATCATAAAGTCACGTTTTTGATAAAACGAACTGACAAATAATAACCGTTTGAATTGTAATATGAAATGTGTTAACTGGGTAGTGATTCTCTCAACAACGACGGTCGGACGGACGGACGGAGTGAATGTCCTGGCGGCGAGTTTAAGTAGTCCCGTCAGTGCGAACAAAACATATTTTAGCGCGTGCATTTTCAATTTAGTAGCATAGTTTTTGCCGATGGATCGAACGTATAAGGCTGCTTAATTGAAAATGCACGCGGTAAAATATGTTTTGTTCGCTCTGACGGGACTACCTAAACTCGCCGCTGCGATTTCGCTCGTTCGTCCGCCCGTTTATTATATCATTAATTTAAAACAGAGTTATTTGGACAAGTTTTATTCACATTTCCTTTTAACTTTTAACTAAAGAACTACTCGTGAACTGTCTTTTAACGTGGTCTAATGAAAATATGTCCTTAGTCTAATTGATTATTGTTGTAATATCCTACCCAAGCTACCTACAATAACAATAAAACTTGTACAAAATACATCTAACCAACTACTAACATCGCATTGCTAAAAAAACCATTGTATTTAGTCCACAGCTTACACCTCTACTTTTGAACCGCACTTTTTTCGCACCCGACTATTGTACGTTTCGTTAGAGTCAACGAGTTTTTTTCTATATTTTTTTGCAAAATCCTATTTCTCGGATTTAAAGGGGATTAGATACTTTGTTGTGGCAACAATGACGTTTGTAGAGATCGATATTTGTTTTGATTTAGTGAAGAATTGTTCCCACGATTTGTAATAGCTAGATAAATATTTGAGGTATGGTAATTTCAATGCTCCTGTATTTTGTAATTTATTAAGAACAAGTGGATAGAGGTGGGTAACGAAATCATAGATTTGTAGCTACTTACTCTGAGGGCCTAGATAATAAGCATTACGTTAACGTTATCGATTTTCGAATACTGACCAAATCTATGGAATTGACAGGTAATCGACATGTTTTGCTGTTTTTAATATTCCAAAGACAATCCCTTTAGGAAGTTTGTATGAATAATTTTAATATTCTGGTTTATGTATGTTTGTTGCAGAAAACGATCCCAAGTGAGGATGAGTCGCTAATTTTGTATTATTATTTAGTTTTGTATGGCTACACCAATCGAGAGGCGCAAGATGAGTGACGCACACTTAGAGTGACGCAAACGGAGATGGTGGGATAACTGGGGCGCATTTACTTAGTCTAAACGGAGATGGTGGGGTGACTGGGGCGCATTTACTTAGCCTAAACGGAGATGGTGGGGTGACTGGGGCGCATTTACTTAGCCTAAACGGAGATGGTGGGATAACTGGGGCGCATTTACTTAGCCTAAACGGAGATGGTGGGATAACTGGGGCGCATTTACTTAGTCTAAACGGAGATGGTGGGGTGACTGGGGCGCATTTACTTAGCCTAAACGGAGATGGTGGGGTGACTGGGGCGCATTTACTTAGCCTAAACGGAGATGGTGGGATAACTGGGGCGCATTTACTTAGCCTAAACGGAGATGGTGGGATAACTGGGGCGCATTTACTTAGTCTAAACGGAGATGGTGGGATAACTGGGGCGCATTAACTTAGTCTAAACGGAGATGGTGGGATAACTGGGGCGCATTTACTTAGCCTAAACGGAGATGGTGGGATAACTGGGGCGCATTTACTTAGTCTAAACGGAGATGGTGGGATAACTGGGGCGCATTTACTTAGTCTAAACGGAGATGGTGGGATAACTGGGGCGCATTTACTTAGCCTAAACGGAGATGGTGGGGTGACTGGGGCGCATTTACTTAGCCTAAACGGAGATGGTGGGATAACTGGGGCGCATTTACTTAGCCTAAACGGAGATGGTGGGATAACTGGGGCGCATTTACTTAGTCTAAACGGAGATGGTGGGATAACTGGGGCGCATTAACTTAGTCTAAACGGAGATGGTGGGATAACTGGGGCGCATTTACTTAGCCTAAACGGAGATGGTGGGATAACTGGGGCGCATTTACTTAGTCTAAACGGAGATGGTGGGATAACTGGGGCGCATTTACTTAGTCTAAACGGAGATGGTGGGATAACTGCGGGGCGCATTTACTTAGCCTAAACGGAGATGGTGGGATAACTGGGGCGCATTTACTTAGTCTAAACGGAGATGATGGGGTGACTTAGACGCATTTCTTAGAACCTACGGCTGTATTATCGCGTGGCGTCATTGCGCCGTGTCTTCACCAAAATGGTCACAACGGAAGACCAACGCTGGCTCTGCCAGCATCACGCTGAGTTGTGTCCATTTCGTGACAAACTACTTATGCTTTTGTGTTCACAATTCTGTATGTAGTAATTTATGTTTGTCACGAATAAATAATTTATTTTCTTTTCTTTATTAGAAAAATGGTTCACTAGAAAAGAGACGAATAATTGAACGACACAGTACCTATTCAATCGTTTAAAATATCGCTTGGAAGATTAAATAATTGTTGCGGTGGTGGTATTGGAAAACTGAAGATGTATTAACAGACAATAACCAGAACAAATATACGATACTCGTAGATAATAAAATCAAACATTCAACCAAATGTCCCGCAATCGAAAAAGTCGCGACAATCCCAATAATGCCACCCTCCCCTATTGGAGCCAATCTCGTGCCCTTAGCTTATCAGCATTCGGACACCATAACAGGCCTTCGCCAGCCTCATACATATTTTAGGGGACATGCCCCATACAACGGTCAACTGTCAGTAATGATTTGCTGTTTTTCTCCCTAGCGCACGCCCCCACAAAACTATAACCAGTCTAAAAAGACCCGTCAAAAATCCTCTAACTACGTCGTAGTCGTTCAATTTTCTACCAACAAGAGGGGAAGGAAAGACCATGGTAAAGTGGTTATAGTAAAAGACTAGGGGGCGTTAGAAAAAGTTAGATTATCTACTATTTTTTCGGACGCGCGGAAACTGGGGTGGAGATTGGTGGAAAATATGGCTTCCTATTCGTATTTTCAAGGCTTTTTTATTTTTTTATTTGCGTAAGTTTATTCGCGTCATAGGGTTAAATTTGTACAAGATTGCATTGGATTATTTTAACATAACTAAATAAAATAATTGTAACAAATTAGGTAAATTGTAACAAACTGTCGACCACAACTTTCGTCGCCTTCAGCTGCAGCGTCCATAATTCAGTGTTAGGTTTTTGACATCCATAGAAAAATATTTGATTACACAATAAGAGAACATTACACGTGTTAATAAGTTAGTATGCATTTTGTACACGTCCTTTCTTTCAATACCTAAAATTGTTAGGAAATTGCTGAGAATTGCCAACATTAATATGAATACCAACTTAGGTGAAAAATTATCGGCAATTAATGTCTATTATGTTTATAAGGCAAAAGTGACGTCATGAGCAATGAAAAGACATGTAATGTCCTAAATCTACAAATACCTTCATATTTTTATAAAAGTCAAAATGGTGCGTTTATGGTCCCTTCTTAACTTATCCATTTTGGCCGTCACCGCCAGATATAGGTTTTCGTTCTGCAAACAAGCATTTAGGTTTATTTGGGCAGCGTCTCAAAAGCATCGGCCACAGAGCTATAATAAACAGACGGCTTGAATAGCGGCGGACCGCCGACAATTCTGCCCTTCTAATCAAATAAACAGTATCTCAGATTCAATTGCTAAAGTAGATTCAATACTATCCTCTTTGTAATGAGGTTGTAATTTTTTGCTACATGAGTTTTATTTGAGAGTAGAATTTTACCGTGTCACTTTATTTTAACCTACCCTTCTGTTTTGGCGATAAAGTAAGTATAATTAGAAAACTTTTTTTTATATTGGCACGATTAAATTAAAAGCTTGCATTACTCTTTTACAATTAGAACCAATAAAGTAATGGTAAATATCAACATAAATCCAAAGTACCTATTAAGGATAAGTACGTATTTTTTAAAAACGTTCCTCACCTTAAAGTACGTATAATCTACAAAAATAAAATTACACAATGCAACAGGCATGGAACTATTCTTGACTTCCGGGCCTTAGCGAAGAAGGTCGTTTTAAAACATAAGTACCCATAGAACTGTTAGAAGCGAATGTCGGGTTCACTAATGTTTTACCAAAACATAATTTGACAAAATATATGATTTACAAACTTTCATGTCGCAAAGAGATACTTCCCACCGCAATATTTTACAATTTCATGTCATCAAAAGTCTAACCTACATACATACATACATAAAGTCACGCCTTTATTCCCAGAGTGGGGTAGGCAGAGCTACAGAATTTCCAACAACTATAAAAACTAACCAAATCTTACTTATTTAATAAAAGTTTGTAATATGTAATGGTTTAAGCACTAACACGTTTTTGCTAAATTACAATTTGGTCAAAATACGACAAAATACGGCAGGATACGTCAATGTTGGTCAAAATTCCAAGCGTTTTAATGACACAAAGTGCTCCATCTTACCGTTGCATAGTCTACGAAGTTAACGTGACACCGCCAGTGGTCGGCGGATTCGGCACGGTAAATAGCATTTGAATCGCAAACAACTCGCTTTGGCTATCGCATTACTGGCTATACCCGCCTTACGTGTCAATACTTTCATATTTTGACAGTGAATAGCTTTGACGGCTAATAATTAGGTAATTTAATTATCTATAATCAATGATTACCATTACATCACTAATACCTAATGTAAAAATTAGGCCTATATATGTAGCTAAAGTTAGCGTTTCATCGTTTTAAATCAGTATGTTCCATTACTTATTAATAATAGACGACCTCACTATTAAAAAAAAATACATTAAAAAATAATTTCGAATGAACCTCCAGAGCCTAAAAAAAATCTCCTCCAATTTGCAAAAAACTATATTAATCTTCTAGTAGCGAAAACTGGATTCTGTTTTATTTACTTTTACAAACGCAAACTCAACATAAAATAACTCTACCCTTATAGTCTGGCAAAAAAGTCCTGAAATTATAAAGTGGCAATACTGTAGGTGTCATCCGTTTCAAATAAATCTAAGAAAAAAGAGACCACATTAAACTTCAGTTTTTTTAGAATTAGAAACCGGAATAACATTAAATTGCGTCTGTTTAACTATTTATTACCTAGCAATAGTACAAACAATAGTCGCAAAACAAAATTGTTTTAATGTCACTTTATTTGCGTGACATCAATTGTTAATTGGTACAAATTGTAAAGAGATTACAGTTCACGAGCCGCAATATAATGTTGTCGTGGTTTTTAATTCTAAAAAAACTGAAGTATAGAGTGTTGCCACTTTTTAATTTCAAGACTTTTTTGCCAGCCTATACTAATAAACGTGGCGTAACCGTGGAGTAGCTAAGCCATGCTTTGTCCTTAAATGTCGAGTTATAATGTCACAATGACATATCACCATGGCTAGATAAGTTACTTAACGCTAACGTAAACGATTTTCGCGACCTACTGACAGCTTACGTCAATCCTATACATTTTGGATAATAATAACGAAGGGCACTCAAGTTGAGTTATTTCTTTTCAAATTTTCCATGTCGAATAACAAGTTTTGATGTAATATTATATTCAATAACCCTTAAAAAAACAATACCATTATCATGTCCCAATAATAACCCTTAGTAAAAACAACTCTGTTCCCCAAAATGATATCTCCAATATTTGAAATAATTCTAACTAATAACATCGTATGTATATTGAGCCTACACAAATATCCTTATCATAACTTGTTACTACGTCTGGAGAAAAAATATGCTAGTATTTGTTTGCCCTACAAATGTACAGAACTACAAAGAGTATTCTATTCAGAGGCGACAGCAATGGATGGCTTTTTTGGCCGTTTACTACTCGTTTGGCTGACACTAAGATGAGTGATATAATTTAGAAACAAGCGTTAAACCCATCCTTGACTCCATCCTTGTGGAGGTGTTCATCGCTATTCTTGCAGGCACTACGCAATGTTACGGGATAAAAAGTAACTTACTTTATTCTCCAGCCCTCCGACTGCCTCTTCGCAAAAATCTTGTCTGTTGCTACGTGAAAAAAGGGAAACCAAACAAAAATTACATTTTTAATGTTAGTAGGGATGAATAAAACCCATATTCACTTCAATTGTCAAAAAAATAATTCACAAATTTAGAAGCAATCGATTATTAATGTTTTAGATTGAATCTTGAGGTTTGGCTGTGAACTATTCTACTTCCCATCGATTTTACCAAACTGAAATAAGACTTACTCCGAGATTAGTCTGTTAAAATTTGGTGTTTAATTTACGTATAAGCCCTACTTATTACATGTTTGGCCGAATCCGCCCTTAAAAGAATGAGTTAACTAGTTAACTATCCGCACCCACCAATACCCATGCTCTCCCATTCAAAACGTAAGCATTTTATATTCTCACAGAGGCCTTTACTAACTAGGCAGTACAGTCCACAAACCCGTAGACTAGAGTCAATCACGCACGCGCGCCACGCTCCGTCTACCGGAATAAAGGCCGCGCATGACCTGATCCGACGTTTATAGATCTCTTTTGAATTTGAATTCAGAACGTTCGCCATTTTGAAGGCAGTTTGATCATGTTTACCCAACTACCCAAAAAGAAGGGTAATGTTTTCGGATGAATTATGTATGTTGCACTTCTTTTTGACTATTTTGAGTTGTTATGGAAAGTTTTCAAATTCAAATTCAAATTCAAAATTCAAATTCAAAATATTTATTCAGTAAATAGGCCACATGAGGGCTCTTAACACGTCGGTAATATAGGGTGAGCCTACCAGCTATTAAGGTTTTTAAGTATTTGCAGTTTTTGACATTTGGGTAAGGGACACCTTAGCCAAATGTCAAAATCTGAACCCCTGAACAGTTGTTATACGCAGTTTTTATTGGGAGAATATGGCAAAAATTTTACATGTTCGCTTATTTTTACGTTCAAAACTTTACAATTCGCAAGCTACCTTGTCTAACACTTCAATTAAGACACCCCTTATAGAGAATTAACCCTTCCTCTTCACACAAAAAAAGCCCTCGCGAATTCACAAAGCAAACACAGTTGCATCTTAACCCTAGTACCGCTATCTCCGTGAGAACCAACCTCACCTGGTCTGAGACCGTAACGTAACTGTCTAACCCTTCAACATCCGGGGTCGAAAGGCCCAAGGGCGAGACAAAGGCAGGTGGCAGATGGGTTGGATCCGCGTGAAATTATATTTTTTCTCATGTTGGCTAATGAGGTGTGAAAATTAATAGCCTTTTCTTGCTTTGAGTTTTTTATGAACTTTTAGATAAAGTCGTAAATAATTTCAATTATAGTACAAAATTACAAGAGAGATTGGCTGATATTTGGTTGCATTATATAAATTGCTGTTTTCTGTGTCGCCAATGTTTTGTCTAAGGGAATGATAGAAAAACAGTCGGCATCACTTGGAATTATTTATGGGTCAAACAAAGATTCTAAGTGACATACCTTCTTATAAGTTGATACTAGCTTTTGTCATTTGGCTATCCCATATTGCGGGATTTCGATTATCGTTATACAAGTTAAATTTCCTTTTAATTTAGCCTATGTGTTATTCCAGGGTACTATGAAGAAAAGGGTGTAGCTAGTTAATAAAAATCTTTTCTTTATCTTTCTTTCTATATTAGTTTAAAAACACAACAGCTACTACAATATCGTGCCTCGCACCGTGGTCGAGAGGCGTCTGCTGAAATTATATAAAACAAAGCCGGTGTTCCATCGAACCGTTAGTTTAAAAATTCAAACCATTAAACGGCCAGTCAATAAAAAGGAAAAGTGCAATAAGGTGTATTCTTACAATACAACCTTATTTCACTACATCCCTCGTCCCTCTGGAAGTAGGGATGAAACCTAACAGGCCCTAACAACTACCTATACCAGGCATGAACAGAGTTTACTGGTCCAGTCTTGCTGGATAGCCTGCTGTGCGATTAACATGTCGATCTTAGAATGTGTCATTTAAATAAATCGACCACCATAATAACACAGGAAGCTTCCGCCCATTGAAAACCTGGCCAAAAAGCAGGGCGGCAAGTATGGAGAAAAAGAACCTGCCTACCTAACTCTAAAAAGAAAATAATGTCAATCCGCGCATTGAAGATGCCGGATTGCCTCACAAAGGTAATTGAGGAATCTCTCGAAACAAGGATGAAGCTTATTTGAAGACAATAGCGGACCTCTGTCCCTTTATATGAAGAAAAGGGTGTAGCTAGTTAATAAAAATCTTTTCTTTATCTTTCTTTCTATATTAGTTTAAAAACACAACAGCTACTACAATATCGTGCCTCGCACCGTGGTCGAGAGGCGTCTGCTGAAATTATATAAAACAAAGCCGGTGTTCCATCGAACCGTTAGTTTAAAAATTCAAACCATTAAACGGCCAGTCAATAAAAAGGAAAAGTGCAATAAGGTGTATTCTTACAATACAACCTTATTTCACTACAGTACCTACTCGTATAAGCTATCTCAATTCCAAATGTCATCCAAACTCGGCCAGCCGTTGCAGCGTGAACGAGCATTAGTAGGACTACCCATTCTAGTTCTGGATATAGAAAACGTGTTAAACAAATAACATTATCAAGAAAACCTCAGTAGAAGAAGTTTAAATGATACTGATCGCTTTAAATGGTACTTTTTTTAATATTAATTGCCTGAATGACTTGGTCTTGCACTCTAAATAGAAACTACAAACATACGTTCACCAAGCATCGTTAAACAAAAACAATCAATCACAGAGCTGTTCAACTCCGCAAACCCTCTGACATCCCAATTCTTTACAACTCCAGCATACGTCAACCCGATCCCACTTCAAATAATTAATAAACAACCGGTCAACCCTCGATTGCCGGATATAAACTAACCGCCTTTTCTTTTCACTTTAGCCTACAAAGACGCCGGCAAAAAAACCCGGCAATGCCACGGCAATTTTGCTTTCAAGGAAATTAGATATCCTCTTACAATGGCGGCTTTTTAACCCTTTGTGGATGTGTGGGAATGAAGAAGACCGGGTGGCAACGGGGTGCCACCTGTTATTTGTGCAGGGCAGCTGTTAATTGCGAATTTTTTGAGGTATTGACGTAACTGTACGATAAGATGTCAGTATCAGTCCTAGAATAGAGGGTGATTATTTATTATGTATGTCTTTTAACTTTGCATCGGCTTTGTATTTTATACAGCATTAAGTGCTTGACATAATATAATGTGAAACTCACTGTGCTAAAAACCTGGTTTAAAATAAGATATTGTAGTACAATATTGATAGATTAACGCGCTTCCTATGGTATTTAAACGTCACTTCCCTTCTTTTTCTGTTTCCTTCTTTTTTTCTTTGGGTAATTTTGAAATCTGGTTTGAAAAACGAATACTGATACTTTTTGTAATTTTTATGTGATTAGGTGAAAATTATTGATGAGGATCATTATTTTTAATTTTACTCTATAAAGGGTTAGACGTGACATATTTAACGCCTATAACTCTGAGGTCTCAAATCCTCGCTTTCTCGCTTCACGCACCGCGTTTTCACGGTACCGAAGCGAGCTTACAAAACAAAATACATACGTAAAAATATTGGAATATTCCATCAACCGTGCGCGCGTCCACGTAATTTCCCCCAGGATGCCTTTCAGCGGGATAACTAATGCGCGCCGGACGCGGTTTTTGCGACGCCTCAACACTCGCTTCTGCTGCAATTTAATATAATAAGTGGAGTTATCATGAGAACTGTTATTCGTGTGCGCTGAAAAACAAAAAAAAGTCGATACGTAGTTTTTTCTGCAATCTATGAGTAATACTTTAATCGTGAAACAAAAAAGAGGTCTATGGGATACCTATTTAAATACCACTGTGCACTTTTGCATATTTTTTTACCGTGCACCCATTACAGTTTTGTGGAATCAACTAATTGCAACAGTATTTCTAGACGGCTTCGATAACCGTACCCCATTGAAGTATGTAAACATTAGGTTTTTTTTCTGAAAATAGCTGAAACCTGTATTAAAGTCCGTTGAGTAATTTAAAGGTCTAAGCCCACAGACAGCGGAAGCAACTTCTTTTTATACTTTGTAAAGATGTTGTACAATGAGGTCTTAAAAATGCTGTAGATAGCAACATTGACATACATTGACGACTTTTGACTTGTTTATGTGACTCAATCATTTTATTAATCGTTTAAATACAAGTTGAGATAGTGCAAAAGCTCGTCGATTTATAGATTGTTTTTGGACCTCTAAATACAGGACACCCTGTCCTCAAAATTTTATTAGACAAACCCCCTTACTTATAGAGGTAAACGTGGAATAAGCTTGGAATAGTTTATACCATGCTTTGTCCTTATCTGTAATTGTGACATTTGCATCTGACAGAAAGTAACAAAGCATTGTATGAACTATTCCAAGGGCAAGCCTATTCTACGTTTATAAGTAAGGGGGTATGAGTTAGATACCTGTTCCTTTAACTACGTAAACCTGTCTAACAAGTAGCAGGGTTCCTCCGACTACTAATAATAAAACTCTAAACTAATAAAGTCCTTTCATATCCTAATTACAAAACTAGCTTCTATTGAAACGTAAAATAAAAATGCCTTAGACGTACTTACAGTCCCAGAGAGCGTATTATTAACTTTATGTACGAGGATAAATATAAGTTTATACCTTTCATTGAGGAAACATTCGGTCCAATATTAATACTGTTATATAGAAAATATTAAGCGATGGAAATATTTTATATTTCATTACCTAGATAATATTTGAAATTATTCATGTTAATATGTAACTTTTCTATGACTTCGCATATATTCCTAATATTCTAAATACTTCAGATGCGTAACTAGGGGAGATAGCCCGTTTAACCGTATGCTAATATCTAAGTATTTTAAAAAAAACATGTGATAAGTAGCAAATAATTTGTAGTAGCAGCAACTTAGGCAATAGCGGCCATATAAATTGGCATCAAACAAGATGCCAAGTATGCTGACTCTAATCCTAGTTGACCTAGATGACCTAAAACGCGTAGCTCAAATTATCAGAGCGGAAGAAAGTAATTTTCCATTAATAATAAGTTAAGCCTGGTAACCCGATGCCTACATATCGTTAACTCACAAAAAACGAACATTTTTCATCGAATGATGGACTGCCTCACAAAGCTCGCGTAATCGAATAACGGATACATAATCGATACATCGAGTATTGAGTCGAATTCTTGGACGTATTCTGTATAATGTTATATTGATGATTCTGGTATAGACTGATTAATGGTTTCCCAATGTTGGACACAATGGAGTAGCGGTACGCAGAATATGTTAGGGCTAAAAATGTAAGACGTTATCTCTATTTTTACAGTACACTACTGGTTTTGTTAAGAATTATTTTAAAAGTGCAGTTGGAACCGGTCAATAGATTTGCTGTGTGCTGAAATATTGGTGTTAGTACAGTGAATTGGTACAGGGGTGGTGTATAGGATTGTCGCCAGTATGGTGACTCGGAAAATTTACATTGCGTAAGTGTCATAATGTTTAGAAAAAATGGGTGTTGAAATAAGATGTTACAAGGAAACTGCTGGGTTTAGGCACGTTAAGATTGAAGAAGGAATAAAAAAATATGCGTTTTTAATTGCGACAATAGCTATTCTAACTACAAACGCCAATGTAATTGAAAAAATATACTAACATCGAAGTATATGACAGCCTCATAACAACTACGTGTAAAAAAAACAAGTCAATATATTTTGCTTCCGAGCAATAACTATTTTAATTCAATTTAAAAACATATTCAAACAACTACAAATAAAAAATATAGGTATATTGTTTACCCCCTTACCTGCAACCCAACGTCGCTGTAGGACTCCACACAAACCCGTGGCACGAAATTAGTGCACAGTGGGTGGCAACCCTGCGTGTTGACGGACAAAAACTACTATAATTTTAAATTATACGCATACAAAACGTTAAAAAGAAATATTAATTCAAAATTCGAATTTAATTCTATCTGAACCTTTCTAATAAGTATGGCGATAAAAATTAAGGGATTTTAAGTTAAATAATTGATGAATCGCGAGTTTATTTCAAAATGAATATGGAGAAAAACCTCATAAAGCCTCTTCAAATCAAATTCAAATTGAACATAACAAAAACGGTACATTAGGTACTCAACAATCGGTCTTACCTAAATAGCTAAAGACACACATACATGGCAGGCGTAAACGAATTGCTAAACAAACTAAACTACAAGAAACACTTAACGTATACGCAAGTCGTAAACTTATTAATACTGTAACAAGCACCAAAATTCGCACAACCATTTTTAAAATCACCTTTCCACTGCTTTATCACACAACAAAATGTAATTGACCCATTTAAAACACATGGCTTCTAACAACCTAGAAACATCAACTCCATAAAATTAACCGAGTCGCAAGCGCAAGCTGTCGCGTCTAAAATCAATGAGTATTTTATTATTACCCCTTTGAGCCGCGCCAATCGATTTCCGAACCCCGCTCAATACAATGCACATTTTAAAATTTAAAATCCGATATCTGTTCGGTGTTTTTTATGCAGCAACGATGCATTTTTAACCCTTCACCGTGTCTGTAATGGTCTGCGGTTCTCAAATGTTAAAATTTGATAAAAAGTATTATGCACACATTTTAGAGGGATGTAACTTGAGTGTCATTAAAACAAGAGGGAATAGACTGCTACAGGACCAGCGGACTCTACCCTTCATCTTCACTTGCCAACCCAGATAAGAAGGTCAGTCTGATTTAAAAAAAAGTATGGCACACGTATAAACTTGTAAAAAAAAAAGTTACAATTGATTGACTTAACTATCCTGTGACAGTACTGTTTTATAAAACCGAGCCCAAAATCGTTCTCTGTGTAACTGGCGCTTATTATATAAATTAGGAACACGGTTTTGAACTAAGTATAAGAAACCAAAGGTAGATTTATTTTATTAATGATATTTTGTATCCTTCCCTCCTTACTACATTTTTTTTAAACAATAAACCCATTGCACGAGATAGCCCACAATAAATAATACTAGAATTCATTAAATAATTTTGGGAACCGCCGCCCAGGGATTGCGTAACCGCGCTTCTGTACGTGACAATTTAAACAAATTCTGGGCCATTTGGCTTCTGGGGTGGCTTTTTTTAAGGACTTATTTGAATAAAAAAACGGCATTGTAGTGCTCAGCCGGCGGATGCGGTGGGACGAGTGTGTGGCCCGTACTGAACCCAGATAAGCTGGACGATTATACAGCGGTTTTTAACACAAAAAATAAGCGTGTACGTCAAAAGTGCACCATCGGCAGTTTCGTTCCTATGCTTCTCCTGCAAAACTAATTTCTAAATTAAAAAAACAATTACTTGAACAGAGCACATCCAACTAGGCCATCTCTTGTTTTTTGTTTTCGGGTACCTACCACCCATAACTACTGCTACCTACAACCTACCTCCCATACCTTCCGTACCTACTACTACCTACTACCTACCTACTAACTAACTAGTAGTAAGTATTAAAGCACTTTATGTATTTCCAGTCGATGGCGAACAAGTGAATATTGTTCTTACGCTCAAGAAAAAACGTATTTGTAAAACAGATACACAATTTCGTATCTCCACCACATAATTCTACGGAATCAAATATAGATATCCCGCGAATCCATTCTATCTCTAGTGAATATTCAATATTTTGCGCCATATGCGATCTCGGTCGACAATGGCGATCCCATCTAGCGAAGCCGTGCTTTCTCCAATAATCCCACCCCAGGAGATCAACGTAATCGACCCCTCAGAAGAGATTTCGGGACGGCTGAATAGTGTAGCTAGTTACACTAATATAGCTGATAAGAAGTTCTCAGGCAGTTACTTAAATACTGGTTTTATTTTGGAGAAAATTTAGTTCAACCAAAGGACATAATATTTCTTGATGTAGGCAACGTACAGGGTGTTAGGTAGCTAATTTAATGTATGATCCGTGACCTGCTGATAGGGCACTCGGAACGTTACGAAGCTATCCATTATATTCTTCTATTTATTTATTTATTTATTATAACATATTGACAATCTTAGTTTTACAACAACGTCCCCCAAAACTGTTTTCCCAGTAACACCCACCCACCGCATAATATAATATACCTACACCTAACACCTTGTTTATTATATTATACCTACGCATAACATTTGATTGCAGTTCTGGGGAAGGCTTGTGTCCAACAGTAGACATATTTTGACTGTTGTATTGTTGACATTTTGGCAGGCGGTTGGAAAATGATGGACGACCTAAGCACTAGAGTGTCCAGTTAGACGGACTGGCATGACAATGAAGACCTTACCCCTTTAGTCAGTGGAAGTGGGCTGAAAATATGGTAATGATAATGATTGAGTAACGTGCAAATGTGGTATTGTTTCGGACTTCGAAAATAAGGAAAAATAACTCTATTAAACAAAGATATACATCATTCAGACAGAAGAAAACTAACTATAAATCGTTACGTGAAATAAATGACCAGAAAAACATTGACAAAAAACCCCGCACTATTCAAGATCTTGCCAATCACATTGGAACTGCGATTCATCGATCACGGACCAATACCTCCCACACCGTGTTGCTCCCAGAACACCATTTATTAGGGAGGGACAGACCAATTTATATAAAACATAAACGAGGGACAGTAATAATTGAATGTAAAAAATCGTCCGTTGGCACCCGACGTGCCCCCAGGCAGGGGTGTATTTATATAATTTCAATATTAGATGACGCACAGCATAAGGCGTCACTAATGTGATTGGGATTCGAGACGGCTCATTTGTTTTTAATCTATTATCTTTGATATATTGAATATCTATATTAAAGCAGATTTCTGATAATATATCAATTTATTGTAGAAACTTTCTTGAAGAAAGCAGGAATTTACCAAGGCTGTAAAACCTCAAGAAATTACTGAGAAAATTTCCTGAAACTTTAAAAAGTACTGAGAATGCTCTCCTTCCATATAAAAAAGAATGTCCTTAGGAGTTAATTTATGAAGTTTCTCGTCGATACGATGCTTACCAAGTCTTTTACAAACATCTATTCCATTTTCTCCCCAATGGACATTTATTGTTATACCTGTCTGTATCCCACGATCTGTTAGTTATTCTAACTTTACCTAAACCTAACTATGTATTGGATACTCAGTTGGTTTTATTTGCAATGTCAATATGTAGTAAATACAAAAAGTAGGTCTGTCACATCATGTTGTTTTGTGTGATGCCAGTTTACGACTTTCAGTTTTTTTTCTAGCAATTTGTCATATTGGATCACTGATGTAATAAAACATTGTGACGTGAAACACATCTTCCTTTTGTTCAGCTTTTACTTTATTGACAAACTGTTTTTCACTGAGTAAATAATATTGATGTAAAATATTGAAGGTATCTCTGACGCGTATTATAATGTGAACTTGTTATACGGAAGTCCCCTTTCGGACCAGCCAGACGAACGGTTGATATGTTTGAAAAATCCCATATCTCCCTACAAGAATCATACGGTCGCCTGAACACGCCTACTGTACTAATATGGATGCAAGTTGACTGAAAGAGTCAAACTATCGAATAAACATGATTTAATTTTATAAAAAATATTTTTTGAAGTGGCATATCAAAACTTATTGTTTTTGGGCGTTTAGCAAATTATTCTAAAAAAAAACAAAGAAACTATCGGTATTACTTTCAATAAGTAAATAACCGACGCATCAAATGATGGAGTTGGAGTAGTTCTTGACCAATAAATAAATACAAAGTTACTAATAGAAACCGTTTGGAATTGTCCTCTTCTAGCAACCATCAATCTTCGCTAACTACGTTCACAATGCTACTTTTTTATACATTTTCTGATACATTTCTTTCCCAATGCATCTTCGAGGGAGATATTATTTGTGCGATAGTGTCGTTGACGCGTTATGAATATAGAGTGGGCTTTAATAAAGTAGTTTGTTCGGTATATGCCGTGATTCCGCCCGCTTTTTGTGTCCCATCTCATTTTGATCTCTGATATAAAATTTGACGAATTGCGAGGTCCTTCATGAAAGAAGATTTCATCACACCCGTAATATAGATTCATTTATTTCTATGTTTTGTAGAAAGAAAAACATATTTTCGTGTATGAATATGCTCCATTTGCCAACGAATATTATTAGATGACGTGTTTAATACATACATACATAAACTCACGCCTTTATTCCCAGAGTGGGGTAGGCAGAGCTTCAGAATTACCAACAACTCTAAAGACTTGTTAATAATTCTGTAACCACATTTTGCACTTTTAGGCTAAGACGTGTTTAATTTGATACATATAAAGCTCTAAAAAACACGACACTAATAAAAGATTGAAAATCGGTATAAATCTAACAACTAGCACAATACTGAAACAAGAATACAGACTATCCTTAAAATGCTCGCACTAAATAAATCTACCATCAGTTTTACTAGCCTTTTTTTAAAAGTACTTAAAGCTTACTTGAAGAGCTATTTTCCAACTGAATGTCATCACGATACAAAGACAGTGTATCGAAATCATCACCGTTCGTTGTCAAGTCACGTACTATCTGATACAGCTAAAGCTTTACAGCCACATTGGTTATCGTTTGCAGTCTGTTCTCGATCGGTTCAGTGCTCCAAATGTTACGTGACCATAAAGAGGATCATGGGCATCGCTAACATGTATGTGTGATTTGAATGGGAAAGCAGCTGCGTGGGCAAAATAGGTAGCAAAGTTGTGAGAAGTCGTTTTGTCTATATTCTAATAGGTTGATAGAACCAGTAATGGACATGGCTCCAATAACGGACACTTGATGCTTGATTTACAGAAGATAAGGGTTATTCATTTGTTTCGCAACAATCAATTTAGGACCGTATGAAGTTTGAATTAAGAGTGAAGTGTCCATTATTGGTGCCTGTCAGCTAAACGTGTCCATCATTGGTGCCGTCACTCTATGCATTATTAAACTTGTTTAAGTAATTGTTGTGCCGTTAGTATTTTAACGAGTTCAACTAAGGCTGCTCATATTTTGCTTGTAATTTGTGAGAGGTCCAAGCAGATACTCGACCCATGGACGGACATACTTAAAAATCAACTTCTGAAACGAATTATTACGAAGCACCTAAGTGCTCACAGACTGTAGATAAATCAAATCAATAAATGGTTTTAAATTCACCTCATGAAATTGTGGGTTGGTTGGCTAACTCTGGTCTTAATTCCTAAGTCCCCAACGACCTTCACCAGCCAGCCACAGGACACCCTTAAAGTTATTGACTACCAGATAGACTGTCCATAAAATTGGCAAGGTCTTTGATTAGTTCGATTCTTTAAATAAAATAAAAACCCGTCCACACCAGAAGCTGAGGCGAACGAGGCACTAAAACAAAAGACGGAACACCTCTGCGGGACGTATCTCGTAAACTTCCCAATAATCCAGCGTCAGCAGAAAAAATAGCCATAGTAAAAACTCCTATCCGTACCTAATAACCCGAGAATATTATCAGAGAGTCGTCGGGTCATAACCCGAAATTGGTTTCGGGGACCGTAAGTCCCCAGTTTTATATGTAGCATTATGAAGGCCGTCAAACGAATTCACGTAGAAAATCGAATCTATATACGGTGATACTGCCGTCTCCCTGCCGTGGCTGGCTGAAGATAATAAAATAATATACCTCTTTTACGCCACCGCGCGGGTCGCGGTGACCCGTGGCAGGGGCAGGGTTAATTTGGGCTGTTATTTTTCATGCGGCTGCGATAAATTCTAATTTGTTTGCATTTTTTGGCGTGTGCTTTGGATTCTTCATACGCTTAGTCAAGCAAGGGGAGTAAATATCGGAGTAGGTTGTTCTGTCCGTTGACAATAAATAAATGGGTTTACCCAACGTGGTGGTTACAAGAAAAAAGAAAAGCACTTTATAACGAGTAAGACGTGTTTCGTTGCACAGTGGTTCACTAACTGGAAAGTGAAATAATGGCCATTTATGAACCGCTAATTGTGATAATCGAATTGCTTACAAACCAGCAACATTTGAGCTATTATAGCCAATTTAAAATGCTAGGTTATTGTCGGTTTATACAAAAACTCTTTGCAACTGAAAGTATGTTACCTACTCTCATTATTCAAAACTTTTCCTATATACGCACATAATACGCGGCATCTTAGAACAAAACATATGAAGCTCCATAAAGAGGCTTTGCCGCGAAATCTCGGCGATGGGAGTAATCGGGCATTTTACATAAGAAAATAATATATTATTCAAAATCCACACTCGAGCACACCGCCCATATCGGCAGAGAGGTGAAAGGGTGTAACTCAGAAAGATGTCTTTTTTATATAAATAATTTATTGCAATAATTTGTGGAGCTGTTTTTAACCATGTTTCTTGACTTTTCATAAATATTAAATTGATACAAGATTGAAATTATACGTTAAATAATTTAAATATTAAAAGAATCACCTTTTTATATGCCTAAACCAGCTAGAACCAGTAAAATAGATACTTGATGAGATAAGATAGCTACTATTATGTTAAGCACTATGTTATAATTTAATACTACCTACACACCATGGATTTAATAAATAACTGAACACAATAATTTCAACTTCATCAATTATTACGTCATTCCAAAATTATATTATTTTTGCTTAAAAAAAAGTTACTTATTTTGCCCAATGACGGTCCCACCTCGCGGTTCCTTACAAATAAAAATAGAGGCAGCGCGAGCTGGCAAAGCCGGCGCTTAGTGCCACCCTATTATGATATTTCTTGATTCCGACCACCCTTTACCTTCGGTGGGGGTGACGCACACTCGGACTTAGAACGGTAGAGTATAAGTACCGGTTTTTCTTCTACCCTACACTCAATGACAAGATGAACGATGAAATAAAATGGAAGGCTAAGTAACTGACTATATATGTCTTTAAAATGTAATAAAAGTAAATACTAGCTGAAATAACTTTTTGATTTACATTTTTTAATTTAATTAAGTAATTTAAATAATTTTATATGATTGAAGCGTTTGTAACATAATTCGTTATCCAAGAAATCTTGCCTTGTCTTATGCAGATGGACCCTTCCGGATATATTTCGCCCCTAAAGATCATAACTGTAGCTGTATAGTTTGATAAATAAAATCGAATACGCTTAAAGTATTTTTGGTCTCAAAAGTTACAAACTTTATAAAAAATGAAAACCATTTAATTAGTCTAGTATCTGCGCCAATTCTGCTCACTGTGCGGTGTTTCACACGTTGTTGATACACCCTGTAGAATGATTCCCCCACTTTGGGAGGATAGGATACAACACGCTAATTATAATGTTTTTTAGCATAATTATAATGTGTACCTATATACTTCAAAGTAATACATAAGCTTAATTAATATTGCCTGTATATTACTTTATGGAGCTTCTAAGAACGACGAAGAGGAGAAATATATTAAAATTGTGCCTGAAAATGTTCTACACATCAAACATATTTTATAGCATAGTGAAGGTAAAACGAGAGATCTGTGGGGTTATTATAAATGACGTATCTGTGCAATTCATTTTACGCTGAGAGAAAAGGACAGAGTTATGTAACCTCTATAGCTCCATCCTTAACGCTCACTGTAAAATGAACTGCATAGCCATGTCATAATAATAAATAACTTAATAATTGTAAAAAAGACTATGCTCAACTGCTGAAGGTCCCTAAATCGTACCGGTGTCTGGAAATACTGCCGCAATAAGCTGAGCGTCCATTTTGAATTTTCTTGCTTGTCGCTCAGTGCGTCTTTATCGTTATAGGCTAATTAGAAAGGGAGATCCGAGCGACAAACAAATCGAGGACTATAATATTGTGTGCCAGCCGTTCTCTAGTTCAATAAAACTGTCGTGCTTGGTAAAAAATCGACGAAAAAACGTCTGTAGGTATACTACGAACCTAAAACTCAAATTGTTTATAGTATATATCCGTGCCTGGCGTGAATACGTTGATATGTCTAAAACGGCAATTTTACAGGGCGCCAATTTTAAGGTTTGACATTTTCTGGTAAATCGCTGTTTGATTGTAACTTTGATGTAAAACTTGATTTATCCATAATTTTCTGCATACTTTTGAATGATTAGAAGATTTTTGTGAGATTCCTCTTAGTTTGATTAATATTAGACTTATCAACTTACGTCCCATCGAGTTATCAACGTACTCACCATACAAAGAGGGGAAAATTGACGTTTCGAGGAAGAAAAAAAATCGCGAAAAATCCATTTCATGTTATTATACTTCAGAAAAGTTTTGTTAAATACAACTTTTTATTATCTTTCAAGTGAAAATGAGTGACTTGAAGAATTATGTCTAGTTTTAATAATAATAGACATATCAACTGGTTCACCGACGAGAGCGACGAGTTATCAACAAATTCACAGTATTAGTAAGAAAAAAATTAGAAATAAAACAGCTGCTTTTTTAATATTTTTTTAATTAAAGAAACTAAAATCATCATATAATATAATTTTCGGAGTCATTCCAGGAATTTTACTCTTCTACATCCTCCAAATCTGGGTTTATCTCGTCAATATCCGGGTCAGCTTAGGCACAGTTTACTGTTTTTATTTGCAAATATTGCAAGAATTGGGGTCCTAAAGTATTGTGATAGTTTGAGGCCACGTATAATATTTAAAAAAAATGCTATTACGCACGCTAGGGCGCAATTGTAAAAAAGGCCCGCGGGTATTATTTTGGATTTACGGTCGATGTTTCTAGCATGTTAGGACACTATTTACGAGCAAGTGTGATGAAAATAATATTAAGTGCCCGCCTACTACACGTCCATTTATGTATAATATCCAGTGCCTGGTATTACTCGTATTAAACTTGGATGTAGGGATAGACACACATATACAGACGACCCAAAGCGAAATACAACATTCGAATCGAACTTTAGATCTAGCTTTGCACTAAACAAAGGTAACTGCTGAGGTGGGACAGTACATTTTATAATTGAGTATTAGAAAACGAGCGATAGGAAAACCACTATCAATATGCGTGTTAAAGTTACGGTTAACTTATTGAAAATAATAATTAATACACCAACAAACTAAAAACAAATAAAGTCGTAAAGAGTGTCTCGTAACCCAAATTCTTAGTCCTTCTGTTAATTTGTAACAAATACGTAATTTGTAATACAAGTACTCATCAACATCATCAATATATAGTGCCCTCTAGGTTTGCTTTTATACAAAAAAGATGTCGCTGCCTTTACATTATTTTTAACTACTAACGATTAAACTGGTTGTGACATATCTGTCACTGTATGCATTGTAGGGTTAACTCAGAAGGTTAACTAAACAGGCGAACTCCTATAAAACCGAGAAGTTAGATTTATGTAAGTTTCAAGACCACTTCGTGCTTGTTTTCCATATGCTCGATAATTCCTACAGGACCTATGGGAAAGCTTAGTCCAGCTTCAACACTATTCAATTTAATAAAAAGCCGATCTATTTTAATGGCAAGATAAATACGTATTTACAATTTATAACTTAAATTTTAACAACTTCATTCTATTTTAATTTTTTTATATCTAGGAAAGGCCTCAAAGATACTGGCAGCATTTACTCGCTGGATGGTTAAACTAATGCGTTGAACGAGGAAACTGCCACCTTCTCAACGCTGAATGAAATGAACATATCTTATTTATATTTAAGGCATTCTCTACTAGTCCACCAACTGGCCAACCACTACATTAGCCAAACCTTTAAGCTTTCAGCTAGTTCAGCTGCCGCACCAGCCCTATTAGAGGTCCGGTGGAGATTGAGACTGAGATTGAGACTGGGCTAGCATGTCTACTCAGGTTGCATCTCACACTAGCACCCGTCCCATATTCTGCACGGAACCAAGGACATTTTGTAAGGTATTTTGCCATCATATCTACAAATGCCGGTCGGGTCTAAAAGGGCCGGCACGTTTATTGAGGCAGGAGACCGGCGGATGATGTCATTTAGTGCGGGGGTTCTTCAAAACAACAGGCGTTACATATCGGTTGCTGTCGCACATAATCTGGTTTTCACAGAATACCAGCGTTGCAGCACTAACAAGTTTAGTGTCGCAACACAATGCTGAGCGCACCTTTAAATGTTAAGGTAAATTAGTGATTAAATTGTTAATAAATTAGAGAAATTATTTTAATATTATTATAATAAACAGAGACAACACTTTTATTGGAATTAGTAATATTGACAAATGTACATATTCTTACTTTGTTTCCCAGATATTACATTATTATCTGAAAATATACAAGTATACTGGTTTGTTCCCTTGATTAAAAACATTGATAACTATACACATCAAGGTTTCTGGAACTGATTTTAATGATTTGTCTGTTAATATCTTAAGATATTCTGGAGAATTAAAATATTTTTAAAACATAAGTTGAGATATCGTATTATTGTGTTGGTTCATAATTCTTTGACGTAAGTTTCCATGTTGAGATATCACATGATGCACTTGTTTGATTTACTCTACGTAAGTTGATAACTTGGTGGCAAGTAGTACAAATTGAGATGTCATATAACGCACTTAGATATATTACCTGTACCTAAATTGATAACTCGGTGGATAGTCGTACACATTGAGATGTGAGACGAGACAAATCGATGGGCAGTAATATAAGTTGAGATATCACATTATGCACTTAGTTTTGGTTACTGTACGAAATTTGATAACTCAATGGAAAGTTGTACAAGTTGAGATGTCACATTACGCACTTCGTTTTAGTTACTGTGCGTTAGTTGATAACTCGATATATTTGATTTGTTTGATTGATATGTCGTTATGTTAAAAAAAGTACGTTATTACTGTAATCGAGAGTAAATTGATAAAATTATTTATAAATCTATACACACAATGTGATGTGTAATATGTCTTTTTATCCACAATAACTTGCCAAAAGTATAGTTATCAATGTATGAACAATGGCGATAAGTCAAAAAGTAATAAAGATAAAAATATGAAAAAAATTACCAATATAGAAAAAAAAATAACAAAGCGTTTAAAGAAATAAAAAAAAAAACGTACATGTCGAGATATCAACGTCTTCACGCCAGCCACGGATATATCCCATTTTCAATAATTAATTACTATTGACTATAACTTGCTTCTACGTCATACAAACATACCCAATTCTTCGTGAACATATGTTTTATAGCCGGCGGTCGAACCTGTGACCCATCTTGTTAACTTTCCGAACCATTGTCCCTTCGCCACCGCACGTCGGCAATGTCCAAAGGAGATAAATTTATATCTGTGGGGGCGTGAAAAAATAATACCCTACAATTTGTGCTAGGAAGGCGTAGAGGTGGCAAATATGTTACGGTTTTACGGATACTTAAAGAATGGATCCAATTTATATCTATTTGTTGTTATGTTGATAGTACATTATTTGATTAATCTTACACTTATGTAGTACGTGGTAGTAAAAATTATGGAATAATGCCTTAACGCATTTTACCAATAAATAAATTTCACCTATCGTATTTTAAAGAAAATCATTTCTTTTAAGAACTATTTGGGAATTAAACTATAAATATTTATAGTGTAGGTATTACTTAATTTAAGTCATTTTAGTCAAGCCCAGTAACGTCTCAAACTTAAACCTCACAGAACTAAATGTACTTTACAAGATTATAGTTAGCTGATTGCGTACTATTATTGGGTTATTTTAAGAAGATTAAAGTTCATAACGTTATGTTTTCTTGCTTATTACTCGGTGCACCCCTATCGTTACGCTTACCGTTATCGTTTCTTAAACGAAAACGTTCACAGAACGCATCTTCAATAGGACCAAAGCTAATATTATGAACATCGACCAAAAATGTACTGTGTAATAGTCTATTCTCACGACCCACGATATAACGAAATTTGACAATTCAATATTAATATAGTGAATGAAATAAAGTAAATTTTCTAATTTGATTATTAGTCATGAAAACAAAAGAAATTCCGCTTTACTTTCTTTTCACTAGGTCTTTATTTCAATGGTCGTATTTTGTACTATTTTTAGGATTGCCAATTCTTCCCCTTTATACCGGCGCCATACCTCTCAGCATCATGAATCCCGAACCAGCCTCGCAAATAAAAAGCGCCCGCGCCCCTCACTGAATTATGAAAACGTCAATAAATATTTGAAAGGGCAATAGCGACACTACTGGCAACATTTCATGGGGGTAGGTAATTATTCGGGCGCGGAAGCTCCATTTTTCAAAAATGTTTAAAGTTAAGACGGTTAGATAAAGAGACTTTATTCGCAACAATATAAAACCACATTGGGTACATAGATACAAAAAATAACACAGAGAAACAGTTGCGAAACGGTCCCAACTCAGCATTCGCTAGCCGTAAAGCCAGCACTGGTCTTCCGTTCGAACCGCTTGGTGAAGAGACGGAAAGTGACACACTTAACACAAAATAACATAAAATGAAAAACATCAAGGATCAAAATTGCAATCATTTGTTCGAGATTATCTCGAACGACCATAATAATTACACCCTGTTAATGTTGGCAACACTAAGGAAACAGAAAACAAAAGACTAGTCTATGGGAATGCAAACACTGCAAGCCAAGCAATATAGGTTACGTAACAAAAACAAAAATTGGTAGACTTTTAAGAAATAAAATATAGGTTGAATAGACCAATGAATGAAAGAAGCATTTCTCAACTAAATATGAAAATATCGTAAAAGAATGAAATTAAAACGAAAATTGATCAAGAAATACGGATGATAAAAGCATTTTAAATTGCTAATTAGACAGAGAGATCGGAAGTGCACTGTGACGTCATTGTAATGAAAATTAGAATGAAGTGATTATAGTTACAGAAAAAAAGCGTGTTGGCAAATTAAACGGTTGGGAAACGATACGTTTGCCCAAACATATTTTTGCCATGAGGCAAAGAACCAGAGAATACCTGTCGTGCGTTCACCTACGTCAATTCCATGCATTATAACAGATATCTAATCGTCGGTAGTATTTGTATTTATTTACTTATATTATTGACACAAAATATTCGATTAAAAGAAAAAAAGAAACGAAAAATACATTTATTCACTACACACATGACACACAGAAAAAACAGAAAAAGCAATAAAAAGAGTAGTAGTGAGTGTGTCTTCGTGGCGGCAGTGAATCGGACGTACCTACTACAGCAGCGGCAGTGGATTGGATTACGTGTGTCAAATAAATCATTTTTAAACCCAGATCCCAGAGTTTTGCGGGTGGTAGGACCTACCGCCATCTTATCCATTAACCTACCGCCAAACAGCAGTGTTCGCATTGTTGTGTTCCGGTTTGGGGATAAAACAGCCGGTGAAATGACTAGCATAGAGGCATTCCATCTTAGTCCTCAGGGTTGGCAACGTATTTGCAGTCTTAGGATTGCATTGCAATCTTGTGAATGCGAATGTCTATGGGTCACAGTTTCCACTTACCATCAGGTGGCCTGTGTGCTTGTTTGTCTTGTCTATGCCATAAAAAAAAGAGTTCCAAACTCTTTCGCCAAATTTACCAAGTACTTTGTCAGTGATGCCTGAATGGACTGGTGAGAACATCAAGTAGATGATAAATTCATCAAACATTACAGTTTATCGAATAACATTTATGATTTATCAATTTAAAACCAACAGGTAACAGGATAGGGGCGAAATCTGTTAAATTTGGGCCTGACCTTAGGCCCGGAGCCCCTCGTGAAACTGGAGGCAGCCTGCTTAACTTTCAAATCAGATCGGTTACGGCACGAAACCTCATTTGAAGGACTCGTATTAAAATAGACCGACGATAGAGTTCACTTTAAGTGATTCCTTTTACCTCGTAAGGCCCACGTCAAATTTCATAAGTTCGAAAAATAATCTTCTATGGGTCAACTAAAGTCAAAAATCATTTTGACAAATGTCCTTAGGACGTTCTCTTGTTAAAGATAAATAATCAGTCTTTGTTTGTACTTTCACTCTTAGACCCAACACACACATGCTGAGCTGGAACCGTTTCGCAACAACCAATTTCTTTAATATGTTATTTTATTGTATTTTCTTCTTTCTCTTTTCGTTAGCTGTGTTTATTGTACATCTACATTACTATGTTTTATTTTTCTGCGTGGACGGGCAACAGCTAGTTGTATAGGGCCTTGAAAATAAAGGCTCTATTTAATATAATCATGTGTCAAATTCAGTTAATATTCCGCATTAACTATATGAAGTTAATTTAGTAGCAGATAGGACTAGGCCAGCACATGCTTAGTTGGGACCGTTTCACAATAATCGCAACACTAGCACATGCCATGTCGTCTCTTTTCTTAATTTGTATTGTTATTTCTTGTCTTTTTGTTTGTGTGTTATTGTTGTGAATAAAAGTTTTACTTACTTACTTAGCATTGCTTTAAAAAAGCATAAAATAAGAGGCCAAAACAAAAATGTGGAAATTACGTATTAACCTAAAAAATCACTAAGCGTTTGAGCTGAACTTTTACTGTAACTCAAAGTATATTTGCTTAAAACCTAAAATTAAACAAAATAAGTATAACCATGATCTATGTAAAATAAAGATGTTGATTGATTGATTGAAAAAAGCTATTATAACACCCAAACACTAATCACTTAATCCTTATTCAAATACACGGTTAGCCAATTAATAGCGCTTAAATCATCTGAATTCCCACTACAGTAAGGAGAGCTTCATATCCCGTGGAAATTGGTGTATATTCGGCGGATGGGCGCGTATCTCTGTTTACATCGACGTTACAAATGCGCGCATCAGGACGCCGAGGTAGCGCGTTACTTATCTGAGCCGGGCCCAGGGCTGCCGCGTGCGCAGAAACACAGATAAAAAAAAGCATTAAACACGAGTACAAAAACACAGGTAATGTTAAGACATCAATAGACAATGTTATTGCCTAAATGTCTACGTGGCGCAAGAGGACGCGGTGCGTTGCGTGCACACCTTTTATAATAACATACTACACTACACTAGATAGCATAAGATCTACTAGAAAAAGTACAATAATATCCAACACACTATCTGCTCCTAGATCTAGCTCTACACAATAGACGAATTCGTAACAAGATGTTAAAAGATATTAACTCTGTGTAAAATAGCTACATACATTGTTTCTTATTGAATAATGATTAAATAATTATTAATACAAAATGTAATAAAATGCTTATTGAATCTAAAATGTACCAAATGTATTTAAAATTGTATATGACTATAAATTGACTGTTTTAAGTATTCTATAACCATGACATGTAAAATATTGATTTTTACCAATAAATAATACAATACAATACAATACAATACACTAGGCGCTTATAACGTTTTAAAAAATACATCTAGCCAAATAATAGTGCTGTCACACATCATCCGTACGTACACATCTCCATAACAATACACCTTACTGACCCATGGGTCATCCAAGTGTCCAGAATTCCTGTTACCATTTTGATCTCAGCCACGAGCCAATCAGGTCTGACGTGTCCCGACAGGTTGGAAGCAACATGTATTTGATTTGGTCCATTTATTGAACAGTCAATTCACCCCATATTTCACAACAAAGATGCATAATGTGACCAAATTCGATAATCAACCAAACACCCTTTAAAATGATCTCTATAACAATACACCTGATGACCCATGGTCACCCAAGTGTCCAGCATCCTGTTACCATTTTGATCTCAGCCACGTGACAAACAGGTTGGAAACAACATCCATTTGATCTGGTCCAGTTATTGAATAGTATTTGGATCAACTGATGTATTCAGGAACTGGTTTTGGGGTCACATTGTGATACAGATTTGATCTCGTGCGAGGAAGATAGGGGACCTTTGACTAGTTGGACAATTATTAGTTTATTATGATCCCTTTAGCTCTTTTTTAATTTAAGTATTTATTGTGTGATAAATACTCCTATGTTTTTGTAGGTTAGGTTTGTTTGTGGTTGTCATGTACGGTCACGAGCGTTAATTTGGGACCCATTTCAAGAAAAATATGCTTGAAGTCGTCAATGTCATTAGAGATGTCAAGTCATTTGTAACTTTTAGGAAACTCAACCTTATTTTTGTAGAATGCGAATTGGACTTTGGACCTAAGGTGGGTACCAAATTAAATCTCGTGACTGTACCTTTAATATACTTAAGCCACAAAATGGTCAATAGAACGGCTGGTGTATTGCCTAACGCACTAGCAATCGCAATCGACTTCAAAGCGGAACTATTGTTTACATTTTGTATGTAGACAAGCTTTCGATTTTCAAATTAAAAACGATTGCCATTGCGAGTGTGTTAGGCATTAGGGGTTACTCTACTGGGTAAAACCGTATTGCCTTTGACATGCCATCGTATTGTCAAGGTTACAGTAGCTCTTATTTACTTGACAGTGATGGCGGTCGAGTAAAAAACATGACGATAACACGTCAAAAGCAATGTGGCTTTACCGTATAGAATAGAGGCCCTGGGCAATTTCAAATTAACTGTAAGTATAAATATTTTCTAGTTATAGTCATTGCGGTACGCGCTTCTCATGCAAGATTTGAACTTTTACTGATCTATCGCGCGGATTTCATTCGATATAAGTATCACTATCAACTTCTGCCCGCTACTTCGTCCGCATAGTTAGTTTTCGATTATCATTATTCCCTACTTACTTATATTTTTTCGGGATGAAAAGTTCCCTATGTGTTAATCCAAGGTATAAGCTATCTCCACTCCGAATTTCATCGGATTTCGTCCGGCCTTTGCATGGATTTTGCAGCCTTTGATGGCGTTACAAACTAACACATACACACACAAACTTTCGCATTTATAATATTAGACTTCCACCACATTCCGTAGTAATAATACCTAAAACGTTACCAGCGGCTCCTATGTTACATACCAAGGAATAATAAAAATAAGAAAGGGTTTATCAACTATCTGTTAGAACAACTGTTAGAACCGGGGCAAATGCTTCTATGGGGTAAATTAGATAGATAGATTTGGGGTAGATTTCAAATTAACGTTTTAACATGATTTTGGCCCTGATTTTGTAGCAAAATAGGTACTAAATCTACTATTTAAGAGCTCAAACATAGTTTCACAGCGTTCTATTCTTTTAAATTTTTTTGAAGTCGCGTTTACTCCGTAGCATCTTTTACCCCCAGTTGACTTATATAACTTTATAATTCTAACAAATAACTGCGTCCCTCTCGGCCTGTCAATCTGTGCCAAAATAGTCGTAAACTTATCATGTCAGTAATTTTAGGGCTGCAGCCATCAATTCGGACATTAATTGCGTTAAATTAATGATCGCACGGTATCCCACGACAGGCAGCCCTGAGTAAGCATGTTACAGTTAAATGCGCCATTTATATATTTCAGGCAGTGACCAAACACCCGGCGTCGCCCGGACCCAGGAAATGAAACGGACAGGAGAAACTATGGAGACGGCTAAAGGATTCGTGTGCTTCGGTATAAAGGGGTTTCGTTTCGATTTATTATTTTAAATCTGAATCATGGTTGTTTTTCTATTAAGCTCAATTTATTTATATAGAGGAATATTTTAAACGTATGTATATCTTTGTATCTTCAAGTACGTCTTTGTTTATTAGGAAAGGCAGAGGCTAGTCGTAAGATATTGTACACTTTTTGAGTTTGTCCAAAAGTATGATATTTTTTGCAATTCTTTGTACTTATACATAATTAATTATTATTTGCTTATTAATCATATTTAGAAGTACTCTTTTGATGTAGAGCACAGTTTGGAAAATACCAATAGTAGGTACAGTTAGCATTAACCTAAAACTTAAACCCTGGAATCGAAATGTTACAAGCTAAATGTTGTAACGACATTGTAATAGTTAGCTACACTTTATTGAAAATAACAGTGCCTACTTATGGCATTTATATTATCAACGTTGGTTCAAAATGTCTTTCTAAAGATATAGATATCCAAACTTGAAGTAAGCCTCTCCACTCCCGTCGCAGTCCTAATAGACATTGTCCTCTGTACATTTAACAAGCTGATCCTTCGGCTCTGCTCCGACTAAACAGGGACCCTTGATAAAGAACCCGCTACCAGGGAAAGTAATGTAATTAACTTCCATCTCCATTTTAGGCACAGTTTAAAAAAACTACATGGAGTCTTGAATTTAGCTACGATGAACAGACCTAGGAATATTCGGGGCAAAATTAAATGACAGCTAGGGATTGCCTAAATCGATAAACTCAACTATCGATGCTTTTCCCATATATTAGTGATCGTTCCGTTGTTTGTAAAAATAAAATTTGATTGAAAGTATGCAATGAAACAAAATAGCAAAATAATTCTGGTTACTCTTTATTTTAAAAGGATTTTTAACCTTCACTCATCATCATCATTATATTTTTTCCGTATTGTGAAGTTCAGAATGACTGTCCCATTTACTATAGTTAAAATAAACGACTAAAATTTGTTAGGAGTAAAGACAATATGACGATGATGAGTGAAGGTTATAAATCCTTTTAAAATAAAGAATGACCAGAATTATGTTGCTGTTTTGTTTAATTTGCATACTTTAAAAAATAAACTATTTTTACAATCAAAAGTTGGAGCGATCACTAGTATATGGGATAAGCGTCGATAGGTAAGTTTATCGATATAGGCAATCCCTAGCTGTCATTTAATTTTGCCCAGAATATTCCTAGGTCTGACGATGAATAGATGAAACGCGTCAAAAAATATAAGGACTCATCATCTCTTTTAAATTTAAAAGTAGGCTCGGTCACTAACGGTCGCACTCAGAGTCAGTTAATGACGATTAAGAGAAGTACATTGCGTCGTTATAATAGCTCTCGCCTCAAACGTGAAAACCAACTCGTCAATGTACTTCTACTGGTATGCTTTTGCTGGACCAATGTAAATCAACCGTAAGTCGTTACTTGGTGAAGTTTTTTTAAACACAAGTTTGAAAATAGAACGAGCTATTTGTCTCTAAAATGTCTCCTTAGTACGGCGGTAAGTAGGTACCTGAATAAAATCCGAGTAATTTTTTTACTGCTGACTTTGTTTGTTAATTTACAATTTTGCAACCACAGTTTAGAACCATGATTATTTTTAAAGATAAATCAGTTAACTGTCAATTAATTCTGTCTAATTAAACTATCATAATATGAAGTGATATCGTTATAGACAAAGTAGAATAGAGGCATAATCTTTATAATGCTATCCTACTTGTGCTTTCCTCTTTGTCTCTCTTCATTACCCTGCTGGTGCTTTAAGAATAAAATTGTTTGTTTTAAACGGCTAAAATTTCAGACCTGTTAGCAAAATATTGGGAAGAGATCGCTCAAACCCACTGTCTTAATCTTACTGTCTGTTTGTTACAAAATGGCACATCTTTTTCATTCTCGGCATTACTACAAAACTTTTTAGGTTTCTAAGTACATTAGAACTAACAAATTCCAGTAGCCTTGAACAATTATAATCGTATTTAACTATAGTTAGGACTGTAGTATTGACAAAATCTGTTATATCAGTTTAAATACCCTCCCTTCCTACACCCTAAAGTTTTAGGTCGGGTGTAGATCCAGGGTTGTCCTTCCGCCTATACCCTCCTATGGCTGCTATGTTTCATATATTGATAAGGTATTTATGTAAATATATTTTGACGTTTATGCCTTTTGTATAGTAAAAAGATTATGTTGTTATGTTGTGTTGGAACCTGTTTTCCGGAATACTATTTCATTTTCATATCATTTCATAAACCCTGTCTGTAGTAGTTTGTGATGACGTGTGGATTGATATGAATTTAACTACTCATAAATTAAGAAAATATTGCATCAAATGGTACAATCGTATAGGTTCGGCGTGAAAGGGTTATTATTAGCCATTTATATATATTAGCCAGGGCCTCTATTCTAGGCGTTAAAATCCATATCGTGTTTGACCTGTTAGAGTAGGTAGGTACAGTCTGTGAGCACTCAGAAGATGCTTGGGTGAGGACCAAAAAGTTGGACCACAGTTAAGTGCAGCTAACCATACAAACGACGAAGACGAAAAAAGTTCCGTTGTGCGACGAAAAGTATCCCTACAATTGTATGGCTAATTTTCGTGTCACAACGGAAAAGTTTCGTGGCCAACTTTTTGGTCCTTACCCGCTTCGGTTTTGTACATCTCTCTCACTCGCTCTTGATAAGATCGTATGAGAGTGAGTGAAAGATAAGTACAAACCCGAAGCATCTTCTAAGAGCTATCGCACTGTACCTACTATTGTTTGTAATTCGGCCGCCATCACGGTCAAGACAATAAGAACACTCAAAACATTGAAAATACGATAACAGAGGGCCCAGAAGATGCATCGTTTCTATTCGTTTAGTTTTTAAACCAATCGCGTCACTGGCACATCACGTGACGTTTCGTATCACATTATCTACGAGTATCAGTGACGGGTCAAAGACTATATATTTTTTACCGGTTAAAATCTCGGCCCAGCATAGTTACAAAAACATCGGGAAAGTAGGTACGCAGGTCTTTAGGTTTCCGTAAATACCTAACGTAAAATATGTTTCAAAGTAGCTACCAACAAATTTGGCATACTTGCTTGACGTCTATCTACCTATAGATGTCACCGCATTGAGTATTAAATTAAGCATACGTTACTTTGTGAGTTAACTCATCACAACTCTCTCTCAGCTCAAACAAATCATAACTCAAAAAAAACGGACATCGTTCATTTTATACCCGCCTACTTACACACACTAGCGCAAAACACATCTCAAAACACACTCGTGTGTGTGCCCTAAATCCGAATGTAGGAAAAAATGTGGCTCACCCAGCCAATGGTCAAGCGGTCAGTTGCGAAAGGGACGGGAGATGTTTGAAGCCGTTAATGTGAATGAGACGGGTGACCCAAGGGGATTTCACCCCCTTTTGTGTTTATTCGTATTATTTGCGTCGCTAAAATATTTCTTTATTCCTGAAGTGTCGTTGCTAAGTTAGTAGTTACGAGGTTGGCTGTTAATAATAATAGTCTACCTCCTTACTTACAAACGTAGAACAAGGTTGGAATAGTTTATGCCATGCTTTGTCACTTTCTGTCAGATGCAAATGTCACAATTACAGATAAGGAGAAAGCATGGCATAATCTATTCCAAGCTTATTTCACATTTATAAATAAGGGGGTACAAGTGGAAAAAAAGTATAATATACTTTTACGATGAAACAGAACGCCCTGAAAACATTTATTCTAGACACAAGAATGGGTTCCAAAGATACCCAAGCCATTCAATGAAACAAAAACAACTGCTTAAGTATTAATTTTATTACAGGCAAAAAAAACTAACTATAGTCTAGTAGAAAGCTGGCATAATGACGAAACCAAAGATCCTACAAACATTTAATCTCCATAGTCCCATGATTCTCCCAGCGATAGTCCCGTCAAGAATTGGGTCCAAGACTACCTGATAACCCAAGCCATTCAATGAAACAAAAACCTTTGCTAATTCATTTTATTACAGTTATAAAAAGGATCTATATAGAGAAAGCGGGCATAATGATGAAAACCAAACATCCTGCAAATATTTAATCCCCTTAGTCCCATGATTCTCCCAGTGATAGTCCCGTCAAGAATTGGGTCCAAGACTACCTGATAACCCAAGCCATTCAATGAAACAAAAACATTTGCTAATTCATTTTATTACAGTCTATACCGTAAAATTACACAACTATGGTCCTGGCCTACAATAATAGTCCAATTTTACTTATCACATTATTCTGAAAATATGATAGCTTTAGCTCTAGCTTGAGTTTAGAGCAATCGATTTTAGGCTAAACAGTACATAATTATACCCAGCAATAATAGCCGTAAGGTATCATACTTTAGATTAATGTAATGAGGAAAATTGGACTATTGTTACAGGCTAGGGCCATAGGTAGTTGTGTAGTTTTACGGTATAGAGAAAGCGGACATAATGGCCAAAACCAAACATCTTGCAAATATTTAATCCCCTTAGTCCCATGATTCTTCCAGCCATAGTCCCCTCAAGAATAGGGTCCAAGGCTACCTGATATAACCCAAGCCATTTAGTATTTAATTGGATTGGGCCCGAAAGGAACAAATGGGCTACAGCTGAGTTATGTATTTTTCAGAGGGGCAAGGATTACCCGCAGAATTACTATTGATTTGGGACACTCGACCGCCTTC
This sequence comes from Acleris laterana, assembly GCA_963966035.1. Lineage (NCBI taxonomy): Eukaryota > Metazoa > Arthropoda > Insecta > Lepidoptera > Tortricidae > Acleris > Acleris laterana. The sequence continues at coordinate 11,759,629 of OZ014452.1, forward strand.
CAAATGAGCACGGTTAGGGATACCACCTAGAGCGGTTTACACCGCCAACAATATTGTTACTTTACAATTTAACGTGCTAGCCAGAGAGGCAATTTGGAGATTAAGCGTTTTAATTTTAGCTTAGTTCTATATGGTTTTGGTATCCCGTTAAACGCAGAAAATTGTTTGATGTGAAAAATTTATTGCATGATCTGAAATGTTTTTGCCTAATATCCTTTTAGGCTGAAATTACGGAATTTAATAAGAAATTATCTTTTGTGTAGATTACCTAAGTTAGGTTAGGTTAGTTTTAATAATAATACAAAAAAATTTTATTGTACATTGTAAAACCCATTTTCGACCAGGTACATTACTTATTAGATACATATTTATTAATAAAAAAAAAAAAACGTCTTATTTACGATGAATTCCGTTACTTGGTGTATGTAGTGTTTCAATAAAGTGTTTTGTATTGTATCAATTTGCCAATGAGCTTTAAGTTAAGATGCTCTCTGGCTAATAATGGCTAATAATGATGTGTGTTAGATTAGGAGTTCTAGCTTGCAGTACATTTTTGGGCATTGGGCTAAAAATCATTATAATTTAGGATCCTAAGAAATTTATTCGTTACACCGTTTCACAGTTTATAAAAAAATACTATCAGGGAACAATGATATAAGGTAAATGCAGCTATTAACGACCCTCCTAAGGCAATTTTGAAATTGATCATACTTATTAAGAATATTGGTAGCCGTAAAAGTATTTTTATTATTTTTATATGGTAATATTGAATGTTGGGTTTATATTTACCACGTTAAATGCTTCAAAATAAAGCATTTTCTTGTGAAAAATAATTAATAAAGTGGGCAAGTCGAATGTTTCTATTACCGACCCAAAGTAACGGCTGTGAAGCTATTAACGTTTTTTTTGCAGCTATTACCGACTGTAAGAAAATAATATAACTTTAAATGGTGAAAAACACTTTAATCTTCATAAAATTTAAACAACAATTGTTACAAATTTTAAAAAACAATACACGTTACAAGTGTATGTTTTATATGGTCATCTACTTACATAAATTATTATAACCATTAGAAATAATCAACATTAAAACAACACTTAAGGAACTTGAAAATTCTCTAACATCTATTTATACTATTGCGATCCTATTCATGCTACTGAAATCCAAAATAAAAATATTATTTACTGACTTATTACTTAAAATTACGACCACAAAAATAATTTAATCTTTATCAAAAAAAATAAAAATGTGTACACACGTTACAAGTGTATGCTTTATATGGTCACTGTATACCTCTAGTAATAAAGACGTGTCAGATATTTTTGCTACCAATGTTGGATAATTTATTGCTGGTGACTGTAAACCAAAAAATATATATTACTTAACATGAAATAAGTAGGTATATTATTTTGTGTAGAGTCGCTAATAGTTACTTTTTGTTGCTATTACCGACCCACATGGGTCGGTAATAGCAACAATTAGTAACTATTAGCGACCCACATGGGTCGGTAATAGAATATGTAGGTATAATAGTAAAATGTATTACCGACTTATAAAAAGTACATAATATTTATAATCGGTGGTTCCCTGACTGTAAAAGAGACCGCGATTGATTAAAGTAATACAACATTTAACTCCAAAAACAAAAGTTTAATTATATTATGGTTAATTAATTATTGTCTCCAAAGCATATCGAGTTATGAATAATGTAGTCATTTTCAACAAATTTACAACGCAAAAACAAGAAAACTACACAAATTATTGTATATCGCTAATAGATTTATACAAAGGCTGATTGTTTATTATTATAATGGTTTATACAAATACTTGTAAAATTGTCAAATATCAACAGAAAATATATAAAAACTAAACTCTACGTGGCGGCCATTACCGACTCATGGGTCAGTAATGGCTGCAACTACTAAAATTGAAGAAGCTATCACCGCCCTATTTTCAATTAAAGTTTTATCATATAAAGCGACGTTTTTTCAATAAAATGCACTACAAAATCGAGACTTTATTAGTAAATGAATACATTTAATACTACACGATAATTGTAGGTATCATTTATGTGCATTAAATGTCTAAGGCAGAAAAGTTGGGTACTTACCTGCAGGAACAAGAGCCAGTATGACAAGACCTGCGTTCACGCCGGCCGCACAGAAACTGATGTATTTTATCTCCTTTTTGCAATGCCACGCACTCTAACGTCAGGTTATCCGATGCTCAACGAACAAACGCGTGTATTTTTTCTATTACCTGTGGCTCAAACAGTTGCAGAAACGTAAAAACTTGAAATTACACTAATGGGTCGGTAATACCTGCAGATTTTCGATGGGTCGTTGATAGCTGCGTTTACCTTACAAAGCAACGTTTTTTTACTAAAAAACAACTGAAAAATAATGAATTTTATTTTAAGTGGAAGATGGACTTTATCGTATTTACTCATAATCTGATTGTTCCATTTGTGCCTGAATGTTATCAAGTTACTACTTAGGTATTATTACTTTTAAGCTGTTTTCTTCCCATCGAACTAATTTTGTTTTAGTTTCGCTTTCGTCCCAAAGTGCTCAAAGTTGAAATACATGAGGCTGTAAATTGCCAATTGATGCGATTTGATTTTACAGGTAAAGTCGCAACAAACGGCAAAAAATAGGACTGCCTTGGTGCCCCTGGTGTCCTAAGTAGGAAGGTTGGTAATAAAAGATCACGATATTAACGATTGCTAAAAGTCGCCCTAAACGTAGGTACAAAACGTACACTACTGTATTGTAGAAAATACTTACGTAATAATAATAATAGTATTTGTATCCCCTCTACATGGTGTCCTAAGAAAGTTCCCTCGACCCAACCTGAATTTATTAAGCCGGACCCTAGAAAGGTTTGCCGTATGCAGATAAGGGATTTATTTAGCGGAAAGGTCCGTCCCGGGTTAACGCCGGGTCGGCGATGACCAGGGTTCGCCGAATTTATCGCCGGATTCGGCGAGCCTTGATTTATTCGCCGAATCGACGATAATAACGGATGGGTTTTTGTGATATGGGTAAGTTGTTTTGGAATTCGGTTCGGGTATTTAGTTTGCATTGCGGTTGAATGAATTTGATTAACAATGCCTTGTTTTTAGGGATTTAAAATTTACACGCGTTTGAACCAAAATAATAGCACCATAATTTTTAAGGTATATCAAGGACTTTAGCATCAGATCTAAGCAAAATTCACTGTTCCAAGTAAAATCGAACCCTATTTTAATTTGGCTCACATCGGCTTTATTTTACAGACCGAAAACTCGTAATTTTAATTATCTTTGTCTTTCTAAATATTTAGGTATAAAACATGATTTTAATTAGAATAAATGATGAGAAATAACGACCTACCTACGGAGATAAAACACATAATATACGAATAAAATATAAATCGGACCCCAAACAACGGTCGAACGCGCATCGGTCGGCAAATGGCGCAAATTGCCTCGGACGTGACACGGGTCGGAATGGGATGCAAGGATGCGGCTGGAAAACTAGTTTTCTACCCGAGAGTAAAATTTTGTGCGGGTTGTGGGAGTTGCGGGGGTCAATTCTGCAACATCCTGTATCTATTCAATTAAATTTTAGCTTATGAACATGAGTAATTTGAAATAGAGGGAAGTAATACAAGTAGAGGATCGCGATTTAAAACTCTGATAATAATTATGATTCTGCAACTTTAAGGGCCTGTTTCACAATCGACAAGTAAATTTATCTGTCACATAAAGTTGTCTCTCTCCTTGTCTATTTTCAAGTGTTCGACAAAGCAAGGGCTAAACTTATCCGTCAAATATCCTTTACTTGTCGATTGTGAAACAGGCGGTAAATAAACTTAATTATTTACTTAGTTACTTGTGGATTATTCTCAAAATGAAACAATTAGCGACGTAAACTCACTTGTTATGTGGTTGATAAAGAAAATTAAATTTCAATATTAAATTTTATTATTTTGCTTATGATAAGCACACATAAAACTATTCTAAATAATTCCAATTAGAAACTTTAAAGCGCCATCTATGCCGCCGAACATCAAAGAAATTCGAACGAACATCTGTAGTTTGGCTACTTAACAACAGATGGCGTTGCAAGTAATAAATTTAATGACAGTAAACTTAACAAATTTTATAAATGTAAATGCGAATTTATTCATATATTAAAACTGCTCTGACTCAACATTTACTAAATAACATTTAAATCACGCAGGACATTAAAGTAAATCGATCACAGATGGTGCTACCTACAAGTAAGTACATAATTACCCTTTGAAAAATTACCCAATTTATAATACTACCACGACTAACCTAAACCTCAATAAAGTCTCAGTCTTGCGAATGACTTTACACATTCAAGGCCACGCGACCCATATCGTGTCTATTTTGTATGAAACTCAGTAAGTCTGGCATTTAATGTATAACAACGGAAGGGACAGCGTCCCTACGCCGCGTGTGTTTTACGAGGCCGCTACACGGGTACAGCACACTATTGGAATCGACCGCGAATGGAGCGTTTTCCAATTTTTTACCGCCCGGTGAAATATTGCTGGAGGCGCGGTCTTGGGAGATGAGAAGCGGTTGTGTCTTCATGTTGCATTTAATGTAGGAAAAACAAAAAGAATTATTCTTGAATTTTTAGGGATGTTTACTTAATGTTTTCTTCTATTTCAACCACGTCGGTAGATATATTATACATTACTACCGCGTCCGCGTAGAAAAATAAAATACGGCCTATGTTCATCAGGGATAATGTAGGATTCTAATGGTGAAAGTATTTTTCAAATCGGTCCTGTAGTTTCAGAGTCTATAATACTTATTATTATTATAAGTTTAGATGTAGACAAAAGCGGACGGAAAATGTAGACATTTGTTGTTGTTGATAATCTGCTTCTTCTCTGGTAAAAACTCTACAAGTGAAGAAAAGATGCAATTCTAGTGTTTAGTTACTATTAAGTTAAGTATAATTTATTACAATAACCGCCGTACTCAGAGAAATTTTAGTGAACTAGTGTATCGTCATGACTCTTAAGTGCGGTCGTTACGATACTCAAACAACATCCATATAATTTACCTTCAAGGTCGTAACTGATTTAAAGTAAAATCTGGAGTAAAATTGGCAACGTAAGTAATTTTTTGCCCAAAAATGCTACTAAATGCGGTAATCATGAGAATGTTGTAGTTCCTCCTGTAACCACGTCTAGCCAAGCCATAGGTAAAATTATTGCAGTTTTCCTATTTAAAATTAATTTATATACAATATAGGTATAGGAAGTAAGGAATGAAAAAGTCAGAGAGAAATGTGGAATAAAAGAAGATGTAACGTAGTGTAGGTTCGGTCATTTGGAAAGGATGGATGAAAGAAGATTGACGAAAGAGATGTACAGATCGAAAGGGGCCGCCCTAGGCGTACTTTTTCCAAATCAAATCGGAGAAATACTGGAAAAGGGCCGAATCTTAAGTACCCGAAACCGACGTGCGTGCATGACTCGATGTATGAATGTGGAAGAAGCGAAACAAATTTGTCAAGATCGTAGCAAATGGAAAGAGGTGGTCTCTGCCTACCCCTCTGAGAAACAGGCGTGATTTAATGTATGTATGTATAGGTATAGGAAATGGAAATTGTGAAAAAACGAAAACGTAAAGCTTCCTCCTAACCCGCTGAGCACCTCTTCGACTCCAGCCTTACGGTCGTTAGGGTCGTCATCCACCGTCCCTCGGACGCTCGCGTGATGTATGCCGCGATATTTCACCGGAGAACAATCTCCGTGTGGGTTTGATTTGTTTGTTGGTTTGTCTTAGGTGGCAGGTAAAAATGTTTGGCACACTGAGGTGTATAGACTGTGGTAGCTTCTCCGTGTATAAAAATAGGTATACGTGGGTAAAAAAGACGCGGGGATTCAAAATGGAATTAATTTCCTGTGCAACTGTGACACTTTGTGAAATAACTGTATTTTAGAAATAGGATAGTGGAATTAGTGGATGTCGATGGTTAAAATGTCAATATAATTTTACAGTAAGTACAATTTTGTTGTCCTTTACGACAATTCGTTCATTGATTACAAAACGGACACATTCCGGAATGAGTCAGTGTTGCATTTTAAAATTAGAAGCTAATTCGTATAAGATGTTTAATGCAAGAGCAAAATATTTTGTAATGTCGTCGGCTTAGTGCAAGAAGTCATTAACCCACAAAAAGTCAAGTTCGAGAAAAACGGGCCCAAAGTTTTGACTTAGTCAAATGAACATTATTGTTGTAGGTTCGGGTCTAGATTTAAAAATTAAACACAAGTGGTTAGCTAAATATATTTAGTATCAAAACCAATTAAAAACTTTGTACAATAATTCCAAATAACTTTTTTAAAAGCCTAAATATGTAGTTAGTGACTTTTTGTCTTTCTCGCTTTAAGGGAACTTACAATTAGTTATTTTTTATTTTAATCACAATTAAATCGAGAAACACAGTTTTAAACGAGAAATTTGGTTTCATCAGTCTTAATTATTACCCTAGAAACTTTATGAACATATTAACAACGCATAAACAGTTTTAAAAACTCTACTTCACAGATATAAACTCAACAAAACCACAACAATAACATAAAATTCTCAAAATGGCGTTATTTGTAACTCCAAACTAAAGTAACTAAAAAATGTTTTTTTTTTATAGAGGAACTTAATATTAAGTATATTATAATCCCAGACACTCACAGCAAGCACTACTTACTTACTGTTATAAAACATAAAAACTTCTAAAAGTATTAAAATAAAAAGATCAGCCTTTGATTTTGAACTAATACTGTAAGTACGAAAAAGAGTTAAAAAACCTAGTCATCCATCTTTTTTACTCTTCGTCTTCTGAGTTTGAAGACATTTCTTCAGGTACATAATCACGACTTTCTTTGGCTGGCAAGTTCTGGTACCAGTGGTGAAGTACCGCGGGTATAATTTTTTCATTGCACATTTTTAGTAAGTCCTTTTTTTAGCTAGAGTGATTGGCAGTTTTTGGTTGTAAGCTTTTCTCAAAATGTAAGTGTTATAATTGAAACCCTGTATGGGTTTTTCAAGCTTACGTTTTCGCAGTTGTTTTATTGGGGCCATAGATTGGGATGTATTACTTTTTAACACGTGAAATTCTTTATACTCCGATTTGAAATCGTATCTGTATAAAACAACATTCGGCCTTTTTTTCTCTAGTCGAAAAGATTTCACTTTAAGCCATCGCAGTTTTTCTCCATTGACGTCAATCGATCGATTCTGCATCAAGTTATCTCTCAAGTCTTTAGGTTCAAAATATCTGTGTGGTTCATAACTATCGGTTCGTACGGTTTTTTCAGGGTTTTATTTTTCTTATTTTTTCTGTTTGATCTTGCTAATCGAATAACATTACAGAAGTCTATCATTGAGTACACTGGCATTAAACGCAATTGGTTCTCAATCGCACTGTGCATGCTATCTACCTCCATATGTGTATGACCAGACTCTAAATATTTATGTTCTATTACCTCGTGATGAGTTGTCTGAACTAAATACAACTGCAGGTTTAAAAGGAATTGATTACGATTTTGGCCTCCACAGGTGTCAGTGAATATGGAAATCTCTTTTACAGTAGATGGGAGACGTTTTATCCATAGATACAAAGCCGTACCCACCTCATCGCTTCCTTTTTTGCCATCCAGCTCAGACCAGAGGTAACAAAAGCCGTCATTGGGAGTGCGAGCTTCATAAATGGTAGCATTGTACACAATCAATTTGCGAAGGTAATAAAGAATAGAAACAGTTCCATTTGGGATATGAAGTACCTTTTGTAAATCTAAGGTTAATGAATTAAAGCTTTCATCTTCATTAGCACGAATTTTGTCCAATTCTTTGGCTTCTCGACGTTGTTCTTTTAGTGAAATGTGTAAGTCATATTTTTGTTTCCAAGATTCAAGATCGGGTCCGTTTGTATTTTTGATACTGTTATACTTATGACATGTTAGACATTGTTTTTTTTTTGGTTTGTGAAAATCCAAATTATATTCAGTTCCAAATACATTTCTGTACACGTTTATAGTAACAGAAGTCCAAAACGCTTTTTTGCATTCCTCTGTATAAAGTTCGTACATTCTTGAAATAGATAGCGTGCCATCTAAATAGAGTTTTGACGATGTTTTTCGGCAATAGTGCGATTCCATTGTAGGGAATAATTCGATGTGTTGTTTTATAAAATCTATATCGTCTTGTTTGGTTTTATTGTGAGCAACATGCTTACCACGTTGGTCTTCTCCTTCAAAAAGACCAGAACTGCCAACCTTGGAAAATGCATTGTTTATAGGGCCGTTTGAAATACAGAGGGTACTTTTAAAAAACTTTTCACATACCTTGATTTTACCTTCATCATTAGAAAAAATATATGAACGTGACATGGTTCGTTTTCTAACTGCTTTTACGTAACACCTTTGTGGAGGATTTACTGATATGTTCGCGAGTATAAAATCCTTTTGACGAGAGTAGTCTTTTAAACCCCAATATGTTTGACAATTTTTTTTACGTTCTTCATCGCTGAAATTTAGTGGGCAGTTAAGCTTGCATTGACAACCTCCCGGCTTGGGGGCTTTTCCTGGCAATAACTTTTTTCTACAATTTTTGTACAGTGCTTACACTGTGATTTACAATTTTTTTGCTTGTTTCGGTCGTAAGACTTTTCAATTTTTTTGTGCCATCTTGTTGTGTTATTTTTTTTGAGTGCTTTTGTTTCCAACTCATTATCGTCAATATCACTGATCTTATCAGTCAAAAAGTCAAAAACAAAACCTAGGTACCTATACAAAATCTCGCCCTAAGGACAAAATTGGTATTTCGTAAATGAAATACTTACTTACCTACAACTTAACAGCATAAAGTAATTTGCACGTATCTTATTATAAATAAAATGACAAAGGTAGTTACGCTGTGATCTTCATTCTCCTTATTTAGAATCTTTTCTAACATCAAAGATCCTCGTCCTGCCTTAAATTTAATACCATTTCGCTTCATTTTGTAAGAAATCACCAACTTCTCGCGTAACGTCCATCCCCGGTCGCAGCCGCAACGGTATGACTTCGATCGCGGTGGCCGAACCCCCGCCCCGTTACCGCGAGAGCAAGACGTACTCGTAGGTATAAATGAGTTGAAATATGAACTGTTGTGCAAGAATATTTCACTAAAGGTGTTTAAATTCATACAAGTTATTTGCCAAAAGTCACTAACCATAATTTAATCACGTGAATTACATGTCTTTGGACATAACAAAAATCGATAAATATCATTAATTACTTTAAAAAATCATTCTGATTGCCATTAATGCTGTCTCCTATTTTTTTTAAACTTTATAAAGTGCTTTAGTTATTTTATACTAAAGTAAAAGTGGTAATGTGCATCCAATGCTCATTTTGATAAAAATCATTAAAGCATGATAATAACTTTTATTTTCGTTTTACGGTTTGCTAAAAGTAACTATATGCATATAATGAATTCTAGCTCAAATACTTTCATAGCTTTATTCATATTGTTTTATTTTTTAAAGTTGATAAGTAACAAAAGTGAATATTTAAACAAAATAAAAAGATAAAAAATAACAAATTTGTTTTGTTTAAAGTTAGTAATGGTCTAAAACCAATTTACATCAAATCAATAAGGCAAAAAGTTAAGTTAATGACTTAATGTCATGGCTGTAACATCGAAATTATTCAATGTAAAAAAAAATGGATCCGTGCGTTAGAAAGAGTAAGTCGCGGCGAATCCGCCCGTGCTCGTACCTGTACTTAGTGATTTTATGCCTTTAGTGACTTCTTGCACTAAGCCGACGATGTGTCCGTTTTGTATTCAATGAGCGAATTGTCATTGGGACAATTTTACAGTATAATTTAGATGTCCTTTACGCGAATTGTCATTTTAGCTATCGATTTGATATTTGTGATGAACGAGAGGTAGGTTGGAAATCGCCACATAGAAAGGAGGACTCTACATTTTTTGAAGTTTCAAAATTATAGATTTATATGACGCGTGGTGTGTGATGAGTACGCATCGGTAACTCGTGGCATTTTGGTAGCACTTGACAGATTAGTGAAAAGACCAGTTTTCCAAGTGTCTCTTCAGATAAGATAAAATAATAATTTAATATTACCTACATAATATGACGAAGTACGTTTGATCACTAGTTCAAAAACATCAATGTCAATGATATTGTCATGTTTTTTTTACTCGTAATAATTATCGCTAAATATAGTTTTTTTCCAAATAATTAAGGAAATCATTAGAGAGCATTGTTTTATCACGAATGTCATATACAAAATAACTGAAAATACTTTTTTCTAAATGGTTTTCTTTCTTCGACTAGTACTGGAAGAACATTGTCACATCACTAGTCTGTTAGAAACTGTCAAGTGCTACCTAAATGCCACGAGTTACCGATGTGTAGTGATGAGTATTTTTTTATCCACGACGCCCACAACTTAATTTATAATTTAACCGTATATCGTAACCGCGCAAAGTCAATTCGAGTGCCGGGGCGAGCCATCGTGATTTGAAAACGGTATGCATATTTTTTAGCTATTGCACTATACTAACCTAAGACGTCATAAGTATCTGTTGTGTATCTATGGTTTAAATAATTTAATATGTAGGTTACTAATCGAAATCAGAAAGAATATAGAAAGTCCGGTTTTGATATTTTCTTGTATTTCATTTCCACCGACCACCGAAACCAAAGCACAGCCCTAGACGATAATCGAAAACTGTCAAAAGTATGGAATTGACCTAAGCACTCGACGTAGCCGTCCGGCAGTATGTCAACCCTATACATTTTCGAAAGCTATAACGTTCTCGCAATGCCTATTGTCTACGGCCACTGTACTTATAAACGCCCACGACATGATTTTACATTTTACACGAATTAAGTAAAATGTAAAATCATGCAGTTTCCTGTAAAATATACCAAATATCGATCTTTTGCAACAAGTTAAGTTGAAGGTTCATGAAATAAATATAAACAAATTAGGTTTTATTCAAAACTATATTAATTACACGTTCCATATAATTTTCTTAATTATCACAAAATGTTTAAATTATTGCTTTTATTTAAGATATTTACAGGCAGTAGGTCATTAAAGGGTACAAAATTAGATACTATATAAATATTATTTTAACTGCACAAAGATATGCTAAGTTTTAAATTATTGCTTATTTCGAAAGAAGGTAGTGTTACCGCCAAGTTTCAAATTTCATTAACAGTTTCATCAAATCAAAAAATATAATTTAAGTGTTTTAATAATTTAATATTATTTATATCATTATAAACGGTACATTTTTTAAAAGATGTAATTAGGCGTTAAATATTTGTTTTTTTTTTAAATCTTATCTTCGTATTTGTTAAAGAAAAATTTATGATCAGTAAAGTTTAATATTTAAGTGTAACGGCATTATAAGCCTTAAGCTAATTAGAGAGATTTCCTACCGAGGAAAAATATCACTTTTATTGTATGTTTAATAATAAAACAATACAACAAATATTTAATTTACAAATTAAATAAGAAGAGTAATAAAAAAAAGATCGCTGCTCTATGCCCAACTAGTAATACTATGTATAAATAATTTCTTCTTTGTAGCGAAACGCTGGATGTATACACTAAAATGTAATGGAAGCGTCAAAGTGGCCATAAGTATGCACAGACGACTGTTTACGTCATCACTGACACAGTACCTACATATACTTCTAATTCATTGTAATATCATAGTAATTTGCATTCCATCAGTATCAAACGGTATAAACTTCAATTCATTTGTCATCCTAATCCTTAGTAACAACTTGGACTATAGTTTGAATAATCTTGTTTCCTTTTTCGTAGTTCAATAGATTCAGACAAGGATCGTTGATTTTTTCTTCTAGTAAATTTATAAGCTCCACTCGTATCGTTTTTAGCATTTCGGCCACCTGAAATGAGAAGAAAATATTGTTTAGCGCCCTCTCTCGGTAACACATACATACTGTTGAAAACTTACAAAAGATTTGTTTATGCAACCTAGATGTCGCTAGTAGCGTCGTACAGTTACGTTGGTTCTAAAGTTTACCACTAGATGGCGCACTCATGTTACCTTATTTTCGTGTTCCTATTCCCGTTGAACAATTTTACATTGTAAACTAATGTTGGCTCTCACCTCATGTTTTTCCACTTGGAACATAATCCATCCATCTTCTAATGAAACAATAAACGTGCCGTTATGAAGCTCGACTGACAGACTGCAACCTGGTAACAAAAATATACATTCAGTGGGTTCCTCTTTACTTTTCTTCTCTTTGCAGTCTTATTATGTACTAGCCACCCACCCTCGCTTCGCTTCGGTTTATGTGAGTTTTCTGTAACACCCGTACATAAAACAGAATTTATTAAACATAAAAACCTTCCTCTTCAATCACTGTATCTATTAAAAAAAACGCATCAAAATCCATTGCGTAGTTTTAAAGATCTAAGCATACATAGGGACAGACAGAGGGAAGTGACTTTGTTTTATACTATGTAGTGAAGTGATGTAACAGTTGTTTACGTGACGGCTGCATTATGACGGACGTTGTAATAAGAGTGTGGTTTATAGTAGCATAACAAGAGAAAATCCTCAAAATTGCAATGGATATGTTTGTTAGCAATTCGAAGAAATGCGACCTAGATAAGAATTTGACTTTTATTTTTATTGTTTTTGTTTATTTTGGACTAACGGCTTTTTACGCGTTGTTAAGGATTAATTTAAAGTTAGAATTTATCTACTAAAAAGAATCACAAATCATTACCTGAAAACAAAACCAGCGGCAACTGTGGTACCATGGAACACTCTCGAATGAAAACTCGCGAGGTTTTCACTTTCTCCTGGTAGACGAGGTAGGGGCTGCCGAAGTAGCCGACGCTGGAGTTGATGGAGGAGGGGTGCAGCGCGACGAACCCGTCGGTCTTGGTCTTGAACTTGAGCTCGTCGGCCGTCGGCTGGCGCGGGATCGCGCCGCCGGCTTGCATGTGGAACGACTTCTCAGGAGTCAGCACCTGGAAAACATGGTTTTTTTTAATTTATTATTGCTGTCGACGGGCAAACAGGCAGGCAGCCCACTTGATGGGAAGTGGTCACCGCCGCCTATGGACATTTGCAACACCAGAGGCGTCACCAATGCGTTGCCGGTCTCGAAGAAATTTAATGATAACCCTTTTAAAAAGCCCCATATTGTAGCGCGTATGGATAAAGTAATTATAAGGATGCGACGGTACAGTAGAATACATTATATGGCGTGTCGTGAATCTTCGTTCGCGCAGACATGACAACGATTCCGATGATTTCCGAAAGCACGATTAAAACCCACAATCACACTTGTACGTAACGGTTATAAGGTGCAAATTAAATTGCATCTATTTTTCCATCGCGCGGGTGCGCGTCAACATGGCGTCACTAATAACCAATAATAGCACAGAATACAACCACGCAACGCGTAGATCATGCTGATTGGTTCTCGCGCTTCAAAAATCGTCTTCTGCGCAGGTAAATCGATAAGCCTTTCATAATTTCATTTCATAGAACGCTATTTTCAACTGAAACCATGATTTTTCAGAATATCTTAAGCATTAAATACATAGGTTAGGTTAGGTTAGATATGTGCCCGGTGAGGGTCGTATGCGCAAGCAAAAACTGCAGCCCTCGCCAACGGCGTGGAGGAAGAAACTCTAGGTTTTCGCGCGGACTCTATGAAACATTTTATCCTATTAAATATGAATATTAAAAATGGCACTGTTTACCTTTACGACGTTAGGATACAACGCCGCGCACAAAATGGCTGCCAGCAACTTTTCGTTGTCTCCATTTGAATTCAGCTGCAAGTTAAGGTTTCTAAGGTTAAAAAACTTAATAGAAAAAGACACAAACGATTTCAACTACAATGGCAACTCTTCATATTTGGATGCTATTTGTCAAATAAGTACATAATAGCTGTCCAAATATTTTGAGACACATCAGTATACTTATGTAATATTTATTGAACACTAGCTGTTGCCCGCGACTCCGTCCGCGTAGAAGTCGGTTAGTCTATGTCCTTCCTCGTGGTTCAAGCTATTTCCATACCAAATTTCGTCAAAATCTGTTCAGTGGCTTAACCGTGAACACTTCTACATTTATAATTATTAAGTACGGATTGCTATGCTACTCCTACTTGCATATTTTTTAATTTGAATGTTGTCAAACACATGTCACAATTAGGGAAATGCTTTTTTAGTAGTATTTTGCCACTCACTTGTTCCCCAGTCAAGCTGGCCACGGAGTCCTTCCTCATCTTCCTCCGCAGGTCCGGCATGTCGGGCACGAAGCCGATGCCCGCCAGGAGCCCCAGCAGCTGATGCTTGATGTCTCCCAGCATCATCAGGGTCTTGTGGGAGAGGAAGTTCTCGCTGGCGAACGTTAAGGCCGCGTGGGTACTGCGCTTCAATGCTAGCTGCCATTTCTGGAAGATTAAAATGTATATCTATACTAATATTATAAGATAGCCCATTTATTGAGGAAGGCTATATCTCATACTCACATAAACCGAAGCGAAGCGAGGGCGGGTCGCTAGTACATACATATAAACATACCTTCACGCCTGTCTCTCAATGGGGTAGGCAGATACTATGGAACGCCAGGTGAACATATAACTTTTTCTTCCTCTACATTCATCAAACATAAACCTCTTCATGCACGTGCGTCGGTTTCAGGTGCTTTTAGTTTGGCCCTTATTCAGTAAACCCAGAATCTGATCCCTGTATATGCATCTAGGTCGTCTCCTCACTCACTCTCGCTTGTCTTTGTAAATGACCTAACTATTAGTGTTTTGTCAAAAAATATTCAGGCGTATACTGGAAAAGCAGAACCATCAAGGAAACTTACCCTGTAAGCTCTTAAGGTTGTCAACTGGTCACTATTCGCACAGGCGAACTCTTTCCTCTTCGCATCAGCTTCGGACTGGAATGGGAAATAATGTATTAGTTTCAAGTTTGATTTCACAGGTCCGGTGTTATAGGTGAAAAACTTAAGGGCCTCTTGCATGAAGTTGTGTACAAAACTAGTATGGAATTCACGTCAAAATTCAAATATAGAATGTCGGACGGTCTATACAGATGTGTTACAACTACACGCATGTTAACGGGTAGCTATTATAATATCGAAACACCTTTCGGCGAACGTATCATTCATTACGCAGAATTTTCATTTCGCCGACAGGAATGAATCGCCACACAAGTATTATTTTTTTCGGTAGACCCAAATCGAACCTTGAAATACCTATGTAATTGATGTTTAACACATCAAGCTTTCAGTTGGCAGTAGCGTTCGATGAAATAATAGAATCGATAAAGTGAAATTCGATAAAATGATGTGTTACCGATGTTAATAGATACACCCCAAAACACAAAAAACTAGTTTGTGCTAATAAGCGTGAGTGAATGTATTACTTTACATAGTAAGTAGTCTACACTAATATTATAAAGAGGAAAGATTTGTATTAATGTATTTCTGTGCGTATGTGTATGTTTGTAATGAATAAACTCAAAAACTACTGTGCCGATTTCAAAAATTCTTACACCATTGGGAAGCTACATTCACCCTGATCGACATAGGCTATGTTTTATTTTTCTGCGTGGACGTAGTCGCGCGCAACAGCTAGTGCTAAGTACTTATAAACACTCACTTTCTTCCCATACGGCGCAACAAACGGGCTCTTATGGCTGAGACACGCCGCCATGGTGAGCGCGGAGTCCACGCAGCAGAATATGGCTCCGAACAGCATCAGCTTGCCTATCCGGACGTCGACGGGGAGCGCCGCGAGATGCGCGCCCAGCGCCGTCAAACTGTATCATTCACATTTATTTATTCAATTCCACTTGTAATTACCGGTAAACGTACAGTCACGAGATTTAATTTGGTACCCACCCTAAGTCCAAAGTCAATGTGACATTCTACAACAATAAGGTTGAGTTTCCTTAAAGTTACAAATGACTTGACATCTCTAATGACATTGACGACTTCAAGCATATTTTTCTTGAAATGGGTCCTAAATTAACGCTCGTGACCGTACTTACTTAATTATATAGCATCAATTCGGTTTTACCAGTAATAATTCTCTAACAACCATGTCGAATTCAACAATACACTATGAATACAGAACAGTCAGGGACATTCGCGGTCGTCCACTTAAAACAAAATCGCTTGTTCGTTGCAGTTAGCTAATAGCTAAAGGTCTACCCTAGAGGTATCACCTTGAGGTGGTGGACAGGGAATGCCCCTGACTATACTATACCTACTGCAAATTATCATAACAAAATTAATACAAAACAATATAATTAAAATTATTTATTGACGCCAGACTTCAAAGTATTGCAATTTTCTTTTTTGACGTAATACTAAATTAAAGGGTACTGAACCCATAAAAATTAAAAGATTTTCCATATCCAATGTAAAAAAGCCTTATACCTCGAAATTGAAAATTACAATTTTGTACTTCACAACTAATAAACCTACAAATTACTTGGGATCATCATTATATTTAGAACAGTGCAACTTGGCAGGACCTACTGTATCAATAAAAGCTATCATAACGTTGACAATACGATAACATGTCAAAAGCAATAATGTTTAGCCCGGGTAGAATAGAGCCTCTGGTTCTAAGTAAGTACTCATGATGCAGCCTCTAAACTGGTACCTGTAAGCCTTGTCCAGCGCACCGACGTCCTGGAGGCGGCACAGCGCGCTGTCGATGCTCGGCTTCGCGGGGGGCTCGATTGTTTTACCTGGAAAAGCAGATGGATCGTGAGCAAAGGAAACACTGCCCTGCTAAGACGAAATGGCAGTATCTCAAACAGAAGTCCTGGAGCAAGTGCCTCTTACTAACGGGGGAGGGTTCAATCTGCTTTGGCTATTGAATTTGAGATACCACCTATTGATCTATTTATCCTCAGGTTATGAGGGCAGAATCAGAAATTCGCGATGTATTGATGTATGTATTGGTGCATGAGGTTGATGAACGTAGAGGACGCGAAAGTTGTATGTTTATAGCGTTGCACCTGACCTGACGTTCCATAGTCTCTACCTACATTGGCATGATGGTATGTATTTTTTTTTAGATAAAAGATGCTATGCCAGTAATTGGTCACATAGGCTGATTTGCCCATCCTGCTTTGGTGGATAACTCGCACTCACCTAAAACCTCATGCACACTCATATTCTGGAACAGCGGCAGTATCTTGATCTTCAGCAGCAGCTGTTCCAGAGGCACCCTGTGTATCTCCGGCACCGGCTGCTCCAGAAGATGGTAGTTGTACCGGTGCGAGGTGTAAAGGTGTACGCACACTCCCGGCATGACGCGACCGGCTCGACCTTTGCGCTGTTTCGCGTTGGCTCGGGACACCCAGACGAGTTCAAGGGACTCCATGTTGCGGTTAGAATCGAAGCTGTAACAATGAGATTAAAAGTTATTTTATCATTGTCAAGACGGTGAAGGATTATCGGGGGCGTTGAGATGGGCCTTGTGTGCCACTTCGACCATTGCTGGTCTTTTTGTTGGAGCCCTTTGTTTAGAGCTTCCAGGAATTTCCAGAGGAGGAGGAGGTAGTGAGGAGTTGTATCTCAGGTTCATGATATGTCGCCCTAGGTAGATACTGCTGTTGCGCATTAGTGGTCCGCATGAGCAGAGGATGTGCATTGCTGTCTCCCCTGTCTCCTGACAGAACCTGCATGTCACGTCTTGTTCCATGCCCACAAGACGGTGACGTAGGGGGCTGGTCTACACTCACCGCTTCTCCTTCATCCGGCCCGCGTCGACGACGAACACACAGTCGTCGATGGTGACGGAAGTCTCGGCGATGTTGGTGGCCAGCACGATCTTGCGCACGCCGGCGCGCGGCCGGCTGAACACCAGCGCCTGCTCCTCGCTCGAGAGCGTCGAGTGGAGGGGGATCAGGATGTACTTGCCGGTCCTGGAAGGAAAGTACAGTCTATGAATTGCTTTGTACACACAGCAACGCATCTAGCTATACACTTCAGAAATCTGAAATATTGCATGAAAGAGAGTCGCACTAGAATCGAATGTTATTGACATAATACACATATATACATCTCTTTCTTTTTCTCTCTGCTCCGTCTTTAATGGTTAGTTAGGTGTGATGTTGTGTGTACGTATCTTTCTTTCTTTTTTACAAGCTTTTATTTAACTTGCTCTGTTCCGACATAGGCTGGCAATAAATATTGCAGAAGTTGATTGCTGTCTTACTTTAACTTCAGTTCTAGAAAGATTTGGTGTCTTTTTCTAACTTAAAAGTTAGAGTAAGACAACAGTCATCTTCTGCAATTTTTATTGCTAGAACCTCGTGTAAAAAAGGGGTCTCCTTCGCGATCCCTAACATCGTTTGTCCTAAAATCACTTGCCCGAACTGTTTTGCTCTAATGGGCATTAGCCCTAACGATCAATTGCCATAACAATCATTTTCCATAATGTAATGATTGCCCTAAAACTCATTTGCCCGAGTATTTTTAACCATAACTATTAATATTCCTAATGTTATTTGGCATATTCCTCAAAATCCCTAATATCATTTCACCTCATGTCATTTATCCTAAGTGTAGTTGTCCTATGGACATTAGCCCTAACGATCAATAGCCATAACAATCATTTTCCATAATGTAATGATTACCCTAAAACTCATTTGTCCGAAATAGGTATACTATAAATATCAGGACCGGGACATTTAAAGAACAACAATGGCAACCCTAGCGTAGTAAATGTGATTATCGCGCAATTGGATAAGTCTAAGGCAGAGCCCAGTTAGGTACGACGACGAGCGTAGCGAGGAGGAGTGTTAGGTTGAACTGCCGCGTGCCGCGGCAGCGGCCGGCGAAGCGCCAGAACCAGACTGCTGTCAGGTAAGTAGGTTACTATCGGCAGAAAAGTAGGTTAATCACAATTAGGGAAAATATGCATTAGGGTAAATAATGTTAGGTAGTACAAATATAGGACAAATTACAATATGCCATACAAAGTTAGGAAAAATAATCATTAGGATTAACGATCATTATGCTTACCGATAATTATGACACATGACTATTATGGCACATAACGTTAGGATGAAGAATCAATATGGCAAGTGATGTTAGGAAATAAAACATTATGGAAAAAAAAAAACATTCATACGATGTTAGGAATCCTAAAGATAGGCCATGTGAGCGTTAGGACAAGTGATCATTATGACATACAACGTTAGGGAATACAAAAATAGGTTAAAAAACTTTAGGGATTCAGATATAGATCCGTAAAAAAGTACGGATTCCGCTTCAAAATTTGCAAGTCAACTTTGAACCAGTTCCCGTTTACGGAATGGGCTGAAATTTAGACCACATAATGTAAACCCGATGACAATGCAATATTCTTGTATCTAAGAGCTTTTTTTTTCTTTATAGGCTCAATAATACTCATACTCATACTCATTTATTTATAATATTATAAAATATTACATGTCAAAATAATTACAAAACTTTGGTTATGTCATAGTTAGTTGCATTATACTCGTAGTAGGTACTTTAGATAGTATTCAAAATAAGTTATAAGTAGATTACACAGTTAGAAATTAAAAGGTCATTTTATAATTAATTAGTCTAAGATGAATTCATTAAAATCGTAGAAGGAATTGTCAATTAGCCATTTCCTTAACTTATTACAAAATGCTGCATTGCTTTCTAAGTTTTTAATGTGTGAAGGTAGCCTGTTGTAGACCTTCGGTCCTAAAATGTGCATAGTTCTGGTCGACTTGGTCAGTCTGGAATACCACGTGCAGTTGTTTTATCTCACGAAAGCAGGTAGGCCATACTTGTGGTTGTAATGCGTATCGACAAACACACTACGGCTACGCTCCCAGAGACAAAGTGCATGTGCTGCACACACTTCTCCGCGGACGGAGTATCTATATGTAGCAGGCAAAAGCTATTATGATACAATACGAACTTACTTGGGACTGAAGGTGTGGCTCTCACACAGCTGGTCGTGGAGACTCATGATCTCCCCAATTCCTGGCAGGAATATGAGGATAGCGCCCTCTCGCGGCCATTTGTGATTTCCGTCCACTATGTAACTCAGCGTGTGCTCTACTAGATCTAGGTTAATCTGGGAATAAGGAGGATTTATTTACATTTCCAGATTCATTTGTTTTCCGTTCTTATATACGCCTTTTTCGAAATACCAGAATTTAATAATTGCATTCGCAATCGACTTCAAAGTGAAACAATAAAGTAGACAAACCTAGATTTTTTTAAATGAAAACGATTGCTATTGTGAGTGCGTTAGGCAATAGCCCCTCAGATCTCAATATACTTCTGTAACCACATTTTGCACAATTAGGCTGAGATTTTTACCAGTGTATTAGAAATTATCATCATTATTATAGAATTGTTGGTAAGTACTGTAGCCAACCTCACTCTGGGAATGAAGGAGTGAGTTTATGTATGTATGATGCCGATCTCAATATACTTACTGGAATCCTCTTTCTTTACTTAATATTTCGCAGCTCTTAAAAGGACCAACAGTACTTCTCTCACTCGCTCCTATACGCTCTTATGAGTCTAACCGACTTAACCCAAACTCACCTTTTCAGTGTCCATAAGATACATGTTCTTACACGTCGTTTTGCTGCAATTAGGGTACCGCGCTACCACCTGTGCGACGGTGAGGTTCTCGTCTCGTATCGACGTCTTCGGCGGTTCCGTGGAGGCTCGCACATCGCAGGCTTCCAATTCAGTTTCGAGGTCTATCTTTTTGTCTTTATCACCTAAAATGAAGCAATTTTGCTGTTTTTATCACTATTAATTTGGTATGTAATGAGCTTAAATCTTCAAAGAAATCAATTACCTTTTTTTACCCTACGACCATAAGGTCCATTTTCTTCTAGCACGTAATTCGATAGTTCCATAATATCTTCTAAGAATAATTGCTCTACGGGAAACGTTCTACCTGGAATTTAAAAATATACATATTTTACTTAAAAATACTACTTAGTACAATCGGCTTTATAAATAGCTGCATACCTACTGTTACCTTGTCGCCTTAACGCTTTTGACAGATTAGTGCAGCAGTTCAAACATGACGTTAAAGTGACAAAGTACTAAGGTGAGCAGCTACATATAAGGCCGACCGTAGGTACTTAACATTTTTATTATTACACACTTCAAAATAATGCATGATACATGGCATCGTCCTTTAAACTGGTACTGCATTACTTTATAATTTAAATAATTTACTAACCTGGTATCTCTAGCACTGGAACCTTCTCAAAGTAATCCGAGAACAAATCCGCATTCAAAGTCGCACTCATAAGTATAACTGTCAAGTCCTTCCTTACTTTGATAAGGTCCCTCAGAATCAGGAGTAGAAAGTCACTCTCCTCTGACCTCTCGTGCACTTCGTCTACTAATATGTGAGTGACGGACTTGAGTTGTGGATCATACTCAAGTCTTCGAAGCAAAATGCCCGTGGTACAGAAGGTTAGGCGAGTTTTCGATGACACTTTGCTTTCGAGTCGTATCTAAAAAGAAATTAGAATCAATTATAAAACAATAATGTTCTTGGGTCTCAACGCACACGTATAACGACGTCGGTCGGGCGGATTTGATTGCCGCCCGGGGCCGCCCTAGGCGTACTTTTTCGAGTCAAATCGGAGAAATACTGGAAAAGGGCCGAATCTTAAGTACCCGAAACCGATGTGCGTGCATGACTCGATGTATGAATGTGGAAGAAGCGAAAGAAATTTGTCAAGATCGTAGCAAGTGGAAAGAAGTGGTCTCTGCCTACCCCTCTGGGAAACAGGCGTGATTTAATGTATGTATGTAAATCATGTAAAAATTTGTTTCATAAAAAAATACGTAGAATTGACGTAGGTGTTCGACGCGACCGTCTGACAGCATACGTCAATCGTATACATTTTGGATAACGATATCGAACGCCGAATGCATCTTGTCTTGATCCTCTATTCGTTTGAGAATCGACTTATTAGGCCAACGTAATCTTTGTCCAGAAATATGTCAACTCTACCTTCGTTTGAGATTGAATATAATAGAGCCAGTACCTGATACCCCACAACTTGTCCGGTCTTCTCCACCCTCTCATCAGCTACCCTTTCAGCGACACCTATGGCGGATATCCGCCGTGGCTGGGTGCAGATGACTTCCACGTGCTCCCGCCCGCCCTTCCGGAAGTTGTCCAGCCAGTCGTCCAGGATGTACTGGGGGACCTGGGTGCTTTTACCACAGCCTGTTTCTCCGCTTATTACTATTACCTGGTAAAGAAAGTTCAAAAGTTCAAAGCATAAGCATACCTTACCTGCAATATAGGGTCGGCGAAAAAGAAGTCTGCTTTGCTATACAAAGTCAAGAGCTAAATATTGGACACAAAATATAAATATATAATGGCAAACAAATGCAATAGCAGTTGTTACCAGTTCAGAATGTTGTAGATCCTGTCACTATGATAAACTCTGATTTGTCAAGCTAAATGTTACTAAAAGGTGCGACCGCACTGCTGTTTAACGGTGCGTATATTACGATGCGTCAAAAACCCGTCAGTCCTAAGACTTTAGTACTAAGAGATATCTCTTTGCTAGAATTTTTGCTGGTAATATACCTACTATAATACAAATCGTCATTGCTTTGAAAAAACCTGTATCTCATATTTCGTGAGGTACGATTTTAAGCTTAAAAGAAATGAGAAATGAGAACTCAGTTGACATGAATAAAGTCTTTAAAGTTTAAAATAAATGTGTGCGGGCTATTAAAAATGCATGGTTGATGGACAGTTGTAAACCTTACTTTAAGGAACTGAAAATTCTACCATTGATATGTATGTACATACTTAAAGTTTGCCTATTTTATAAGTCACACCCTGAGTATTTTAAGCAGCGAAATGAAGTCTTTGTTAGAGAACCAAGGACGCAATATAAGCATCTTTTGCACCGTCCTTCCTGTCGCTCCGACATTTATAGAAGAAATTCTTATAATATGTGCATATTAGTATACAGTGTGGAAATTAAACTCAGGCCCTGGAGGGAAACTACTTTAAATCCTTAAGCTAGCTCATTTTACTTAAAGGAGACATTCCTTTATTTTTGAAAAGAAACAAATCTGCATTAAAAGATTTTTTTAAACTCGCTTGCTTCGCCCGGGACTCGAACCAACTAAAATTTAAAAAAATAAACACTTTATTTTATTATACTAATCGGTAGTATTAATATTCAGGATAAGTTTCTCTAACAAACATTTGGTCTTAAAAATAAAAATAATCGTTAAATCTAACATCAACTTTATTTTACTATGAAACTTGCTATGAAACCGTTCAAGAGCTAAGGATTGCGGTAGAAAATGTTATTAGGGGCATACACCACAACACTTTGCTGAAGGCTACATGAAATGAATTTCAACGGCGACTATGTTGTGTAGCCGGAACGACGGGGCTCATTTCGAACAATTTATCAGTTAAATAATTTAAGTGTTACAAAATTGATAGTAAAATAAAGTTGATGTTAGATTTAACGATTATTTTTATTTTTAAGACCAAATGTTTGTTAGAGAAACTTTATCCTGAATATTAATACTACCGATTAGTATAATAAAATAAAGTGTTTATTTTTTTAAATTTTAGTTGGTTCGAGTCCCGGGCGAAGCAAGCGAGTTTAAAAAAATCTTTTAATGCAGATTTGTTTCTTTTCAAAAATAAAGGAATGTCTCCTTTAAGTAAAATGAGCTAGCTTAAGGATTTAAAGTAGTTTCCCTCCAGGGCCTGAGTTTAATTTCCACACTGTATAATGCCCTTCCAATGGAAATGAGAATGCTGCAGGGGTCGAAGTTTAGGAATGACCTTACAGCATGGCTTCTTCGTAATTGCTTTTATACATTAAATGAATATTTAAATCATGAGACTAGATCGAATTAACCTAATTAACTAATTACATCAATTAATAGTTTTCATAAGACGTAATGATGTAAGAATGTAATGCAATTAATTTCTGACTTCAATTTTAAATATTGTTAGACTTCTTATTGTTATTATTACTTGATACCCGTGTTATCCACATTTTAATTAGTTAAGGATAATTAAAAATTTGCATGTCGTATTGTCGACGGAATGCCTGTCCTGTAAACTATTTTTAAATAAAAAAAAAAACAAATTCAAAAAAAACAAATTCTTTATAATAAGGATTCAATTGAGAAAATATGTAAAAAAATAGTCAAGAAATGTCAGACAGTAAATTAGTATTTATATCGTTGTCTAGTACCCACAGTACACGTCTAGAGCATAGTTTGGGACTAGTTGAATTTGTGCAAGATTGTCTCCTATTGTCTTTTATTAAGTAACATTTAAATACCAAATTTTAATGACAGCAAATAACAGTTCCAAAATAAATATGTAACGCATTTTAGCAAATAAATGAATTGATTGATTGATTGATTGAGAATTAAATTCAAACTTTTACATCTCGAAATATCAGATAAGAGTTTTTTCCAAAGTATTAACCTAATTAAACTCACTTGTGATTTCTTCATCGCATTCAATATCTCGTTTTTCTTCTGCCACGCGGGCAATTTCCTCCTTCCCGACATCATTTTATTATACCTATTGTTGTCCCGTTTCTCCAGCCACCGTTTCGCTATCTCACTATTCTCTTTTAACACATCTTCAAAGTTAACACCAGCTCTATCTTTAGCCTGACCTTTTTGATAATGAGAAGGTTTTTTGGCAAGATTTTCACTAGAATTTTCTATTAATTGAGGAAGTAGCGCTTCAGATGCTTCAGGAAATTTTCTTGTGTCGAACTGTATGAAATTCATAATTTCCTCCTCATTAGTTAATAATTCTACTAATGAGTATATACTAGGTATACCGTCTTGCGCTAATAGTTTGGCTTCTTCTATTAGCCTAGCTGTGACCCGAAGACATGTCAAATCAGGAATTACATTGTTTTTTGTTTCTGTTTTAAAGAATAATAATGGTACTTGGTAAGGGTATACAGTTTCTTCTGAAAACCTAACTTCTAATTCATAGTTAACCTTCGTAGAGTCCTCATTATCAGCTTCATCCGCCGCAGGTTCAACGTTAACTTCATGTGAAAATTTACATTTAGCACCAAACCGACACGGACCCTTCAAAAAAAGTTTACACATTTCTTTCTTTTTCGTTTTAAAATTGCTTGTGTAATTTATGTTTTTACTTGTTTTAGGTTTTTTTATCTCTTTGCTTTCATACATTTTCGTGAGATAATCTAAATTTAATTTGACATTCCACACATTATTCTCTTTCAGCCTGAAGCTGGACTCGTATATTGACTCTAGGACAGCCTTTTCATCATTTCTCGTTTCTAGAATTTCTGCAGGAGTGGGCACTATTTCAGGTTTCTCCTGAAGGTCTACTTTGAAATACTTGTAAAATAGTATTTCTAGAGCTTTTTCAACACTTTCTGCTGCCATTTCTAATGCTTCTGCACAGTGAGCCTTATGGAAGTGATATCTGTAAATCACAAATGATATTACAAATTAAGTTAATATATTCTTTTCTGTACTCGGAATTTCACAAATAATAAAAATATGGGGCCCCATACAATTACAATTATAATTTTTTGTGAGTCAGACTTGAACTAGGCCGGTTTTTTTACATATTTTGTAACATACAGCTAATCCTTAATACTTGAGTCTGCATATGTACTGTATTAGTAACTAATTAAAATTTTAAAACCTACTATATAGACATCCTGAATTTGTACTTTTAAACCGTAAGCAAAAATATTATGTCAACACTAAATGTTATTACTTTTCCAACTTCGCCAAAGCAAAAGCCCGCAGCCGAGCTTCCGATGTCTCCATGTCAGGTTTGTTGTTGAGAGAGTAGTCACAGCCGCCCTGCACCACAAGGTTGCCTCGCTCCATCCAGTAGCGGTTGCTGAGATTCGTGCCTTTGTCCTGGAAGATGTTATCCGTATATAAGTACCTCACAGTATTTTTTATGTGGATTACTTTGATGTGTTCTAAGAATTAATTATGACGAGAAAAAAAAAAATAACTATACTCTCAGAAACAATTACCTATTTTATTTTAAATAATTGTTTATTGTGTCTGAGAGAGTATTTAGTAGAATAGGATTTTATTTGACTATAAAAAGTACCCTCGGTCCTTCTCCTAGCTATAAATTGACTATGTACATTGATTGGTTGAGGCTTTGAACCAAAACATAGAACAAACAAACCACTACCATTTCGCATTCATAAGATTAGTAAGGATTCCAGACTGACAAGTCCAGCGCCATGCCTGATAAGTAATTTATAGTTCTTAAAAAACACATAAATAAGTTTTGGTCTAGATATTTTCCTGAGTTTGCATTTCAGGGTCAGTTCTTATAAAATAATTAATCTGTACTATCATCCAGCACCATACTACCATCGATATTACCAACATTTGAAAAGGCATTATTATAATCCTTACCTTATAAAGACTGGCGCTTCCGAGCTTGAAGTCAGGCCCATGTATAAAACGTAGCGTGTCAAGAATCAGTTTTTGAGAGTCCGAATTCAGTCGAACAGTCTGCATAGACACTTTCAAATGCGGGTGTGAGTCTTCCTTTGGTTCTTCCTTAGTTTTTCTGAAAGAAAAGGCGTGAGTTTTAAACAAATGAGATGCAAACGCTTGAAACAACATTGTGAAATAGAGGTTACCTTATTCGAGCGTCTACGGGTTCCCGCAGGAAGAAGTCTTCAGCTAGCTGCCTGCTTTGGTAATCCATGATGAAGGTAAAGGGGTTTTAATTTGGAAATTCGTAAAATTAAACAAAATATATGTTAGAAGACGTGTGCACAGCCGACGTTCAGAACGGCGATAAATCTATTCTAATTTCCTATTGCCTACCACAATTTTGATAGCAGAAGAGGCTAAAATAAACCTTAGATGTTTAAACATAGAGGTTATTGTAAAGGAAATTGAAAAAAGGATATAAATTATAAGGGCGCTATAAGCACATACTAAACGTGATAGGAAACGTCAGAAAATGAAGTTGTCAAAAGCGTTTTGTTTTTGCACTTCTTCTTTTTTGTTTATGGCGTTCCGTACACAGAAACTTAATTTCTCTTATGCGAATACGAAATTAGCACGGTTTTATATTTCTTAGCATTATTTCGAGAATAAAATATTAACTGAAGTTACTGGACCTTTTTTTTTATACCCTGCTGCGGAGAGTAAAAAGTATTTTTTTAAATGGCAACATTTTACTTCATTGTTATATCGGTTTGGTTTGCCGATTTGTAAAATGAGAAGGCGGTTTTGGCTGAACTTGGCACCATTTAGTTCTGCCACATTAACCTTTGGTATGCCAGAACGTGGATCTACGGAATCCCGTTATACTGCCGGAACGCGGATCAGCGTTCAAACGACCCCACGCGATTTTTTTCGTTATTCTACACTTTTTACAGACCAATTAAGTCGAAATTTGCTTGAACATTTTTTAGTGAGTAAAGTTATCTTCCAATCAAAACAAACCATTCATTTTCGTTGCTATACTCTTATGAATGTGTTCAAAATATCGGGAACGCGGATCCACGTTTTGAATCATTGGAGATTATGAGTTCCAGTAAATATACTACTGATGATGTATTACTAAATTAAACAATAATAAAAACTTTAATACATTACCTTCTAAATACAAAAATCTGATAAGACGTACATTTTGTAGTATTTGTAGATATTTGATATCAAAAACTTGAGTTGCAGTACTACGTAACCGTTGATATTTCGCGGCACACAGCAATAACGTCACTACGCCAGTCGCGGCATACCAAAGGTTAAGGAAAAAAAGTCACAACTTGCTATGCTACTTACTTACACTGCTTACACTTACCTACAACTTATTAATTTAGTTCGAATTGTATGCAAAATAATGGTTCTTTACTAAAAGTGTGGCCTCAGATCGAGCCCGCTTTACGTAGCTAGGATGGCACAGCCTCGGGCAAACTAAGCTATTTCTGTATTCAAAAATAAACTACCTACATCCCTTCACCTGGCGCTATCCTTCCGGGTCACGTAAAACCTGCAGTCAAAAACCAAGAAAAATATATTCACGAGCATAAATGTTGAGGTTCTGACGTAGGTACCTAATGGAATAGTTTTTTCAGTACCCAACTTACGCAAGATTTTTTAATAGTTAACAGCAGAATGATTTTATAATGTCAATCTAGGTATGTTGCCAAAAACCACTGTAGATAAATACTTACAACTCGAGCAACTACGATTTTAGCTAGCCAAACGTGTCTAGTAAGGCCAGCCTATAGCAAATGCTAGGCAAATCTTATCTTAGGTACTAATATTATAATTGAGAAATTTTGGATGTTTGTTACTCAATCACGCTTTAACCGCTGAACGGATCGGGATGAAACTTGGCACACTTCCTTACTAGATTAGGTCGTGGAATAGAACATAGGATAGTTTTTATACTTAACGAAAAAACATCTCATTCCTACGGAAAATAAAATTTAATGAATCGTTAAAAGCTGTGAATTTGCTCACCAGGTGGGCGCCACTTTTGTGTGAAAGATTAACAAAATAAAAAAGGTGAAATCTCCGTTAGCTATGTGTGGGTAGTGTGTTTTTCTCTCTGTTTAGGTACGTTTGTGAAAAAAGTGACAAAAGTGAAATTAAATTGGTTTTTCATTAACAACAGATAAACTACCTACTTTATTTATGTTTGCTATTTTAAGATTTTTAAATTCATAAAATCCAACAATAAGGACACTGTTTGATTGTGACTTCACAAGATAGTAACCCCTATAAAATGCCATAGCAACGGAGCGATTTTGATGTTTCACAAAAAGAAGCTGATTTGACTTTGGTCAAATACCGTATTGATGTGTGCATACACAAAAGTTACTACAAAAAACGCACTTTTATTCCAACCAGTTCTCCATAATTATACGAACTAGATGGCGCTAACTCAAATTTAAAACTTTTTATCGAATTTTTGTCTACGTGTGGTCAAAGTCACTGGCTGGTTAAGCGATTTTCCCTACACACTGCAATTATTATAAGCATTCTTGGTTCGGTTAGTTGGAAGAAGTCGTGGGCAGAAGCTAGGCTAGTAATAAATTAAAATTATTTAGCTTAACTTTCGATCGATTTTAGAGTTATGCTGAGTTTCCACCAGTGTGGAAAAAATCTACTACTTATTGGTAGTAGAGAGGTTGTATTGAAATGCTAGGTTAAAAACCCGGTCAAGTACGAGTGGAACTCGCACACCGAGGGTCCCGTACCGCCACAAACAGTAGGTATTATTATATTCCGATTTGAATTCGATTCCGTATCGAATCAGCGCGGCCCAACTCAGACTTGACCATTTTTAGTTGTTTTTCCTTATTCATAGTTTGTAGTATGTAGGTATGTAAACACTTTATTGTACAAAAAACAGAAATTCAAATAGGTACATTATTTTCATAATTGGAATGTATCTACATTGTACAAAGGCGAACTTATAGTCCCTTTATACTCCCTTTAAGGTATCTCTCCTAGCTAACCTTTGAGTGATTGAGAAAAGTTTAATTTAATTGTTTAATTAAACAGTTTAATTGTTTAATTCTCTGTAAATTTTAATATTGTTATCTGCTGTGCTATGTGTTTTTTACTTATTGTTAGTGTTTGTATTTTTGTTACAATGTATGAATTTCACAGTGCCTTGGTGATTAACTGTAATACTGTGTAATTTACTGTGTTTTTTTTTTCAAATAAATAAATAAATAAAAGTAAGAAAAGTGGAATGTTGTAGACATTAGTAGAAAACAAAGTTTAAAGAAACTGCGTGTACTTTGTACCTACTAAGTATATGCTTAAATCCAAATGTATGTTTTACCGTTTTTACTTTGCAACATACTTTAAATAAAAACACGTCTAAAAAACGTTTCTTGTATGGGAACACACCTTACTATTTCACTTTCGTTAGAAAAAAATGCTAGTTAAAACACCGTAATAATACGTATCCTGAAAAAAAAACCGCTATCTATTACGGTTGAAAGTAATGTGCAAAGATACGCTCTTTAAATATATGACAGACGGACGGACGGGAACCGTAGGCATATATATAGAGTCCCGTTTATAGCCTCCCTAGTGGAGTGCAGCCTTAGGTAAGCGATAAAGCACAGAGCTAAGAACCTATCTTGATTTATTTGCTTAGGTAACTGGGAGGCATTGTAAAGCGATTCATGCAGCGCTTTCGTGATTTTCATCAGGATCGTGTAAATTTGAAGCTCATTAATTGACAAGTTTCGATGTCATCGTGCGAAGTCGTGATCAGCCCAGGGTTCAGACCAACACGAATGAGCTGACTGTCATAGCCCGGGAGTGGTCACAAAAAACTGTTATCATCTGCTTGGACTTTTATAGGTTCGTCATTGAAAAATTAGTACCTATAACTAAGTACCTACTTTTAATTGAAGTGAGTTAAAGTTTTATTTATTTATACTTATACTGGAATCTTTGAACCGGCTTTGGCGTTTTGAAGACAACAAAGAATTGGGAATTTTCGGACCAAGAGAACCATCGGTCAAGTTGTTCGGGAAATCTCCGTTTTGATCCGAGTTACTTTCGATCTCCTAGGTACTAAACATAGGTACATAAACAAACATACATACATACATAAGCTCACGCCTTTATTCCCAGAGTGGGGTAGGCAGAGCTACAGAATTACTAACAACTCTAAAAACTTGTTAATAATTATGTAACAACATTTTCACAATTAGGCTAAGATGTTTACTAGTGTATTAGTGACAGGTTGCAAGCCCATCGCCTAACAGTACTACACAGCCTTTATTCCCTTAGTCGTCTCTTACGACATCCACGGGAAGACTTGGAGTGGCACTACTCTAACCCGGCAACCACGCGGGGGCAAACACACATTAAGAAGATGGAAATTAAGGCGATTGGAAAAAAATACCGTAGAGTCACTCAATATTTCATGCAAAACAAAATAATCTGTTTGCTGCGCATGAGTTAATTAAGCTCCCGGTCTAGGAGAAGGCTTAATTCGTCACCAAGCGTCACCAAAGTGCTAACTCCCGGCTATCACGATCCCCACGACAAACGAAACACCGTCATTCCAAACTTACCAGAAACCCAGACCTTTATCGTACAAGTATTACATCCAAAACCGGGGTCTTGATATTTTGGATGTTTAACTCGTGCAACGGCATTAAAATTTCGTGTTAATTTGATGACAAATGCTAATAAAAGAGGCGAGTTATTTACAGTTTACTGCGGGTTGTCATGACGCTACTAATTGAACAGTATTTTACGATGTATTGAGAACTGTTTTAACAATTAATGTAGGTTATTTTATTAGGTTTGCGGTAGGTTAGCGTACTCGATTTAATTATACATCAGCTATTATGGTTATTGCAATAAGTAACTAATGATAAAATTAAAACGTAACTTCTTTACTGTTGTATTTGGACGATGTTATCGTAATCAAAAATGTCAGGCGTCGAGCGCCTACCTACGTCAAATCCATACATTTTGCCAGTTTTCGAAAATCTTTTACGTTAGCATTAAACACAAGCTGTAGGCACATTCATTGAAATAGTTAATTTGAGTATTTCCTTACGAATCGGTAGGTATAGGTAACTACAGGACGTACGTCAATCAATTCTTTAATCAAGTCTGTTGAATCATTGGGAACAAAATAAAGTAGGCACCTACCTATCTAACCTCATTCTCAATAATATGAGTCAGAAACATTCCTTACTTATGTTCTCTCCTTGTTTACAACTTGTTTGGGACCATTAAGAGAAGTTAGTATGATGATGGCACCAATTTGGTAAATTCAGATGTCAGGCACCAATAATGGAAACTTAACTCTTAATACAAAGGACACACAGTAAATATAGCCTTAATACTTAATACTTGCAACGAAACAGGAATATAAGCATTGTTGCGATTCGGTGCGAGGTTAAGAAAACCGATAAAGTAACTAGCATCGAGGCTTTCCATCAAGCTACTCAGGGTTAGCAATGCGCAAGACAGCAAATCTTGAGATTTTTATCCTAATATTGCAAATTTCTTTAAGATTTTCAGACTTTACTTATCATCTGGTGGCCTGTGCGCTCGTTTGCAATACATATATACCTATATGTATCATAAAAAACTAGTAAATTACCTACAACATAAAAAGCTTTGTGACTAAGTTTTGTAGTCCCGGGACTCAGTATTTAGGTTACAGGCCAGAACCGGGATTTTTGGGACCAGCAGGCAGCAGTAAAAAAGAAGTCCGGAAATTCTGGAAATCAATAGATTTTACCAGTGATTGCAAGACTGGTAAAGAAAACAATCTGGGGAAATACCTACTTAGTATTTAAATTTATTCATTTCCATTCCAATAATAATTTACAAACAAGCGTAAAATGATTAACGCATGTTTTCCAATAATAACTCAATCGTAATAAGAGTGATATATTTCACAGACTCATCAGTAAAACAATACGTAAGAAATGTCAGGCTTTGTTCACGTTTTAATGTTTATGGTTGCCTAACAAGGCGAGGCAGGATTGACACCTACACGGCTATTCGAATCGGTATTCTTTTATTGAGATGCGATGGCCATGCTCATGATACTCATATTGTTTTTTTGGCGTGGTGAAGGTAATTGAGCACACAGGCCACCAGGGGTGTTATTCTCTCAAAAACAACGGACGGTCGGGTGAACGAGCGAAATCGCAGCGGCGAGTTTAAGTAGTCCCGTCAGAGCGAACAAAACACATTTTAGCGCATGCATTTTCAATTTCCTGAAATTCGCTGGCGCAAGATTCATAGGACCCGATGTTAATAAGAACTTAATAACCACAACCAAAGGCTGTTGAACACCAAAATTATCACTTGCACGATACCACTACTCCCGTTAGAAGTCTCCGATTGGCCACCGAAATGTTTTTGTAACTAAAGCTTGTCCCAGAAAAAAGTGTCGCTTTTAATAACCAAGGTTGTTTGTCAGACTTCAATCAAATAGGTTTGAAAACTATTTTCCTAGTTAGCATATTGTCTATTATTTGAATTAAGATAAAAAAAACAGATGTCAGTACTCGTATTTTCAAAGATGTCGTCAGTTAAAGAAAAGTTTCATGAAAAAATTCTGTACAAATATGTTCTGTAAAAAACATCGGAGCTTAAAACCTCAGTAAGAACCGTTCAAAGAGTTTTAAAACGGTTCAGAGAGGGTGGTAGCATACAGCGAAAGCCTGGAAGTGGCCGTAAACCTGGGTTTGTAAATAAAAATATAGAGAGGAACATTGTGGCAGCGTTACAGAAGAAACCTACTCTTTCTGTACGGGACTTGGCCAAAAAATACAAAACATCTAAATCTACGGTGCAAAGGGTGAAAAAACATAATTCTTTTAAGTCATTTAAACAAGCTAAAGTACCCAACAGAAGTGCGAAACAACAAACGGAGGCTAAATCCCGGTCCAGAAAGCTCTATTCGGAAATGACTAAGAAAAATTATTGTATTGTTATGGACGACGAGACCTACTGTAAACTTGACTTCAAGTCACTTCCAGGACACCACTATTATTCAGCCACTGATAGAAAAACTGTTGATGAAGAGTATAAGGTCATAAAAATGGACAAATTTGCAAAGAAAGTTCTCGTGTGGCAGGCGATTTGTTCATGTGGCAAACGCAGTACACCGTATTTAGCCAAAGGAACCATTAATGGTGATATATACCTGAATGAATGCCTTAAAAAACGATTGTTGCCATTCATTAGGAAGCACAGTAAACCTGTCCTCTTTTGGCCTGATTTGGCCACGTGTCACTACACGAAGCGGGCAATAGAGTGGTACAAAGCAAATAGTATCGATTTTGTTGAAAAACACCAAAATCCTCCCAATTGCCCTGACTTACGGCCCATTGAGAAATATTGGGCTCGCATGAAGCAAAAGCTTTTAAAACACAAAAGTAATGCCACTTCAGTGGAAAACTTCAAACGGAAATGGAATGAAGCTTCCAAATTAATCACCGATGATGATGTACAAAAATTAATGGCACGGGTTAAAGCAAAATTAAGGAGTTTCTGGATGAACAAAACTTAAACCGATGTTTAAAGGAATAAAATGTATTTTAAGAATATTCAAATACAACTGTATTGTAAAATTTAATTAATTTTATTATTTGGTGGAATTTTTTAACAAGTTAATATGCGACACTTTTTTCTGGGACAAGCTTTATGTCCTAACAGACCCTGTTCTCATCACGTTTTGCGGTACTACAAGTTTTAAATGGATGCCTCAGTAGATAATTAAAAGTAAATCTTTATGATTACAGTTGCATAGATAGGTATGTTAGTGATTCCGGACTGAGGTGAATATCAAACCGGCAGCAGAAGTCATCGGAAACTTTGGCACGCGAAAAGGTTATTTAATTTGTTGAGTTATTTAGATTTCCTCATCCAAGAATATTTTACGAAGGATTTGTCCTTTCATGTTTTCTGGTATGTGTTCAAAATCTTTGATACTTAATTGGATTGAATTGGCTACACCTGGAAAAATACCAAATGTTTTTATGGAAAAATATTTTACATTATAGACCCTTTAAAAACCGATATCGTCTAATTTGCATGTAATGAATGTCGTTATCCTTAGTAATTTTTTTATGGTTCCAAAACCTTTAGAAAAGAAAATATCAAAGACAACAACTACGAAAAACTATTAGAAAATAAAGCTTCGTAAGTAACCTACGAACGCTTTCCTTCCTTTTTATGCCTGTTTTATTAATTTGAAACTAAACAACAGTATTGTAAATGAGGCACTAAGTTAAGAGTTGTTCTTGAAACAGTAGCCGTTTGGTTTCACACCGAGGAAATTTTGTCATTAAAAAAACGGAGAGATTTTGTCATTAAGTAGGCAAATACGTAGGTACTTTGCTGGGGTTTTATTCTACTCGGTATAAAAATATTGCTTTTGACATATTATCGTATTGTTTTTAACGAGGCTGTCATTACTCAAGTATTATGTCAAGTAAATAAGAGCTAAGTAAACAGTACCTAGAACTTATAGTTCAAAAGCCAATGTGTCGTATGGGATTTTTTAAACCACTTTAAACACTGACATGGGTGTTACCCAGTACGGTTTTTTTCTACTATAAAATTCGCGTTTATGATGACTGTCACTCTTGTACCTCGGGTAATTAAACGTGACAGAAGGTGCTGTCTAATTTGCATCAGCTGAAATGGGTCACAGGGTAAATACGATTTTGCGAGTATATCTTAGTTTAGTACCTACCTAAATAGTAAATAGTAGATAACGTAACTTAACGAATGACGTATGTAACAATTAGATAAGTATTGTTAAATAATCTTGGTTTTAAAGATGT
The DNA here is from genome assembly GCA_963966035.1 of Acleris laterana. Classification (NCBI taxonomy): domain Eukaryota; kingdom Metazoa; phylum Arthropoda; class Insecta; order Lepidoptera; family Tortricidae; genus Acleris; species Acleris laterana. The sequence continues at coordinate 11,795,072 of OZ014452.1, forward strand.
AATCTTAAACGTGCTGTCGATATCTCCCACGTAATACCTAGTGAATAAAATATAATCTGAATGGCAACACATAAAATAGATTAAAAGTAATTTAATAATACTGGCAACTCTGTTTTTTCCTCCATCAGTATAGTAATATGACCTTTAATCTATTTTATGTGTTACCAACAATCTAATTAATGAGCCGATTTCTTTGAACCCGGGACCGCCTTTTATGGCACAGATCAAAAAGGTTATAATCGACTAGGATGTACCGTGGTCCAAGGGGGGTGCGGGGGTCATGAGCCCTATAACTCTACCCCCCCTACCCCTGGATCCGCCCCTGGTATAGCCTCCTATCACCAGCCAGCATTCTAACTTCATTCTGCATTCTAAGTAGTATTGTAGTTTAACTTTCGTTCCCATTTGTTACCGTTTGTCCGAATTTCCAGAAGTTATTAATGCATTTCTGGAACCTTTTAACTTATCAGGATTGTATCAGGAAGTATCTTTTAACATTTTGAAATGTTTATCGGTTCATTAATAGCTAATTAAGTACCTCTAATATTCAGAATAATGTAACAGTTGGGAAACAAAACTTCTGATATGCGCTAGGTTAACATCTTCCTATATGTATATTGCCACTGGTCGGACTTTTAGTTGACCGCGCTAAAGTGATATTTATCTTCATGCCTAACTAATCTCTAAAATGTCTTATATTTGAATTGCCGGCAATTTTCAAAGGTAAGTATTCCATTGGATATTCCACACAATAAAACTTCACATGTCCAAAGCGCTAAAGACAAATGTTGCCAAAACCAGCTTGTAAACCTTTATTACTGGATAAAACGTTTCTGATGATAATGAACAATAGCCTTCAAATGACTGTATGACGTCTGTTTGTATGGAGAGCTTGGTCGAATTACACTGATCCGTCCGCGGATTAGTCGCGGGATTAGTTGGGACAGGCAAATATTTGTGACGAGTGATGGTGATGGCCAGTGTCTGGTGAAAAACCTTTTGATGAGTTAACAAAGTTGACAGGCTTCCGTCTGATGAAAGAAACATTTAAAAAGGATATATATATTTTAGCTCAGTCTCTTTTTGTCGCGCTTCAATTATTTTTGAAGAAGAAGTTCTTTTAGCATGCTATTATTTTATTTAGTCTTTAACTGCTTTTTCAGACCAAATTCGGCTGGTTTACGTTTAGTACAGGAGAGAACCTGTTGTGACATTAACGTTCCGTTCCGTTGGATTCGATCCGACTCCACTATTATATCAGCTCTCAGACACAAATATCATTGCTTTAACAAAAATTCTAAATTCAAGTTCAAGAAACTAGTTTAAAATTGACTTGCAGGATGTGAACCAAAAATATTGACCAAAAACACACCAACAAACTACTAACATTTCATAAACATCCGGATCGCTACCACCATCTTATCCATTAACCTACCGCCAAACAGCAGTGTTCGCATTGTTGTGTTCCGGTTTGGGGATAAGACAGCCGGTGAAATGACTAGCATAGAGGCATTCCATCTTAGCCTCAGGGTTGGCAACGCATTTGCAGTCTTAGGATTGCATTGCAGTCTTGTGATTGCGAATGTCTATGGGTCACAGTTTCCACTTACCATCAGGTGGCCTGTGTGCTCGTGTGTCTACTCGATGCCAAAAAAAAAAAAAAAAAAAACACATGTCACCTAAAATAAAAGTATGTAAAAATGTTTCAACGTAATTTCTATATGCAAGTTTGCTCACGTTTCAAATTTATCGCAGTTTTTATTTAATGATATGATTACTCTGGTGAATGTAAACGAGATAATTCGTGATAACTTGTGTTTGTTTATATTTTTCTAAGTTGTCACTACTCAAATATGCCGAACTATCTCTGCTTGACGATTCAAAATTAGGACCCTTGATCTAAAACACGTCAAATACTCTTTTCTGTAGAAATACTTCCACGGTTAGACTTCGTCAAACATGAGTTCTGCTGCCGATATTTTGTGGACTTATCAAGTCTCCACTTTGATGGTAATTTTGTGACAAAGCTCTGCAAACAATCCTTAGGGCGGGGAGCATTCCTCGTAGAACCAAAGGTCCGTTAGATCAGAAAGGTATTTTTTTTTATTGCTCAAAATGAATGGGATGACAGTTGACTACGTGGTCTATCGTAACACTCGAGAATATCGTCCCATACATTTTGAACGATAGAAAAAAAAAAGTTGCCTAGGGCCCCCTGGATTTGTAAGTACGTACGGGATAGATCAATGTTGGCAGGCCTCCTGGCAGACGACCTGGAAATAGCTGGATGCGAGTAGAACAGTTCATATTATGGTGAAGAATTTTAAGACAGGCATATGTGGCCGTTTCATGACATGGTTTGGCTGGTTTTGGGAGTGATCAAACATATACAGACGCTGCAGCTACTTATTCCAATTCTGAAACCTACCAGGTAAGTTTAGCAATGCGTGTTACCTACTCCCGTACCAGGATAACATGATAATAAGGAACGGATCATTGGGATTCGGGTTAGAGTTAGAGACTTAGAGTATTGATCTGTGGTAGCACTGACAGATGATATACGTAAAATTTTTATCTCCGTATTTTATTAAACGATTTTAATATAAAAAATTAAGTAATAGTCCTAATTAGCATCGTAAATTGTAGATAGTAGTGTTTTCGTGGAGTTGTATCAACGAAGTCTGGATATAAACATTACTTAACAGTAAAACAGGCCGCTTGCGACTGCGCCTGTCAACCGTCAACGGACGTTTTCAAATTCATCAAGAAAACCTGGGGAGTATTTCTGTTAATTCTTACTTACACTGGTTTCGTTTTTATTTTAACACTGTGTTCATGTTCATACTTCTCATTGCTCACTGTTGAAGCCGTGAGCGACGTCAAACACAAAACACTGGCACGGTGTAGACTCTCTTTGCTTGACGAATAGTGGAAGCTGAGCTGAGACATCACATTCGCCACAGACATTGCCGTACACGATACACTGTTCACTAACACCTATTCACTCACATCCTTGTTATAATTATCAACAACCTTCCTTTACTCAAGTTACTAAGTTGTACTCAGCTGTTTTATATATTTCAGTGCATTTGTGGAATTACTGTGAGACAATGAGCGCCTCAAACATGAAATCTCGCAAGGCCACTGCACGCCAGCAAGAAATCCAGCTCAAGGCCGCCTTGAAACAGCTGCAGGAAGCTAGGACCTTGAATGACCAGTTAAATAGGGAACGGGATGACAGTGAGGAGGAACTGAAGAAACTGATGGACAAGAACACGGTGTTGAGAAGCGATCTAGTGGAGTATGACTATAAGTTATCAGATGCTCAAGATAAGTTAGAGCAGTTGCAGTCTGTGATTGATACTTTTAACCAGTGCGCTTCTACCCACGAAGTGGCATTAAAGCGCATCACAAACCTGGAGGAAGAACTGGGCGCAGCAAATGAAGAATTAAATTATTTAAGAAAAGAACGTCAGTGCTATGATAGTTTAACAACACAGAACCTGTACCAAGAGCTGGTAGGGAATAACGATAAGGACAGTAAGAAATTAATATTCTTTAACAGCAATAATAAATTGAAGAAATATGTTAAAATTAATAATTATATTAGGCGAACACAAAAATTAATCAAAAGTCAAAAATGTATTAAAAACTATACTAACATGAAATTAGAATTATCAGTAATGAAAGATAGGGTGCGTCAGTGCAATGATAAATTAGATTCAAGTAGGATAGCGTATGATTTAAATACTCAGAAACTCGATGCTGAGATAACTAAGTTAAAGGACCAGCTTGAAGTTACTTCTTTAAAGTATGTAACCACTCAGAAAGAAGTCAAGGAGCATATTCAGGCTTTCACTCAATTGGTAGAAGAAAGTAGATTAAATGAAGAGCGTTTTAACTCTCTAATTAACAGTGGTTATGGTAATTGTGATAGATTACAAGCTTCACCAACTCTTGTGATTCAGCCAGATATGGCTCTTGATACTTCTAAGGAGTCCCCTAGACAAATTTTAGGTAGGACTAAAACTATTGTTTATTCCGACCAACTTGGATCTGGACTAGGTTTACTGTTAAATAATAAATTAAAACAAAAGGTTACAAATTACTGTTACCATAATTCAACTTTAATGCAATTAAGTGATTTACTTTTAAAAGGAAGTTTTGACAAGACCACCACTTTGGTAATTTTGGTAGGTAATAGTCTTAGTGTGGATAAGTCCAGTGTTGATAAATTAATGTCAACACTTAATATAATTGAAGGTAGGGGCATAGGTAAAATAATATTGTGTGCGCTACCATACTCACACAGTATGCCATATAGTCATAATAATAAAATAGCTCACCTTAATTCTATGATGTATAATGCTATATGCTGCAATAAAAAATATCATTTCTTTGATTTTAACAAATTTATTAAACGCCTCACACTAACGTCAGGGAAAATTCATTTGCCAAGGAAATCTCTCTTGAACTTGGTGGACCTATTAGCTTTTAATATTGAACCAAATAGATATAGTAGTACCCAGCCCCAGCAGGCCAATATTGACAATAACACCTTGCCACATGATTTAAACTGAATTATAGGACAGCGGAAACACCCTTGAGTATAAATTTAATTCATCAAAATATTCAAGGTTTTTCCAGCAAAGAACTAGAAATAGGGTTATTCTTAGACAATGAAAACGTACAAATTATGTGTATTACTGAACATTGGCTTCGACAAGACCAATTAATTTTTGATTTTATAAATTTTGAATTAGTTAGTTATTTTGCTAGAAAATGTGCCATTCATGGTGGCTCTTTAATAATAGTTAAAAGTACTCTTAAATCCAAAGAAAGAAAGGATATTGTTAAGCTATCAATAGAAAGGATTGTAGAAATTTCTTGCGTCGAACTAGACATTTATATAATAATATGTGTTTACAGGCCACCATTGGCTGATTTTAGCACATTTGAATCTACTATGGAACATGTGTTAAAGTTAGCATGTAGTGGCCTGAAGCATGTTGTAGTTTGTGGAGATTTTAATATTAACTTACTCGAAAAGTCAAATAGTACTACTAGGTTACTTAGTTTATTTAAATCTTTTAATTTAGGTAATCTGTTCTTCGAACCCACACGGATAGGTATTAGTAGTGCAACCTGCTTAGATAATATTTTTTGTAATTGCGAATGTTTGGATAAAGAAATATTTAATTGTTTTAATTCGGACCATAGTGGTCAGAGGGCATCTTTTGTAAATGATTTTTATCAAAAACCTCAGACAATAACATACCGACCTTTAACTAGTAATCGTTTGGAATTATTCAAAAATAAAGTTCGGAGTAATATCTCAGTGTTACCTTTGTTACATAATGAATGTAATAGTATTTATAAAGACTTGTTTGGCTTAATTCTGCATCAATTTAATAACAATTTTAAAATTAAAACTATTTCTGGGTCGAAAACCAAGTTTAGTGAATGGGCTACTGCAGGCATTCATAAAAGTAGAAATAGACTTTATGACCTATATAAAGAGAGGGAGGACAATAAGAACGCTGACTTCCTAAATTATGTTAAGAATTATTCGAGGACCTTTAAGCAAGTTTGTTTAACTGCTAAGGCAAATTTTCTTAGCCTTAAACTCAAATCATCTGATAATAAAGTAAAAACCGTATGGAATATTATAAATAGAGAAACGGGAAAATCAAAAACTCGCGATAATAAAATCACCCTAAACACAGGTGACAAACTAATCACGTCAAATAAAGACGTGGCCATAGCATTTGAAGATTATTTTTCCAACATAGCCATAAATACTACGAAATATCTTAAATCATCCGCGGTTAAAGCTCAATCATTACTTTGCACTAATGTCAGTAAATGTAATATAAACTTTGAATTCAGCCCGGTAAGTTCAGTTTCAATAGTCAAGGTATTTAAATCGCTTAGTTTAAAAAAGACCGAGGATTTGTGGGGCACATCAGTTAAAGTACTCTTTCATATCATAGATGTAATTGCACCCCATCTAGCATTAATTTATAATAATTGCATATCGGAGGGGATCTTTCCAGATCTCATGAAAAATAGTAAAGTCATACCTCTTTTAAAATCGGGCGAGATGAGTGATTTAACAAACTTCCGTCCCATTTCCATACTACCAGTATTAAGTAAAGTCTTTGAGAAGTTAATGTTAAATGATATGTTAGGTCACTTCAATAGAAATAAACTGCTTAACAGTAACCAGTTCGGCTTCACCAGAGGACGATCCACTATTGATGCGGCTTCTGTGCTCATTAAATATATATATAACAGTTGGGAGAAATCTTGCGATGCAGTAGGAATATTTTGTGATCTTTCTAAAGCTTTTGATTGCGTGGATCATACGACCCTTATTTTAAAATTAGAACATTATGGATTGGCCAATAAAGCTTTAAGTCTTATGTCTTCTTATCTACGTGATAGAACTCAAACAGTTGTTGTAAACAAAACTCAATCTGTTGGAGCTACAGTGAAAATAGGTGTGCCACAAGGCTCTATTTTAGGTCCCTTTTTATTTTTGGTGTATATAAATGACTTGCCACCAACAGTAGATAAACTTTGTGATATTGTACTTTTCGCTGACGATACTTCACTAATTTTCAAGGTAGAAAGACAAACTGTAGACTACAGTAGGATAAACGCCACCCTAGTTAAAGTACTTAATTGGTTTACTTCCAACAATTTGCTACTAAATGCTAAGAAAACTAAATGTGTTAGATTCTCTTTGCCTAACGTTAAACCGGTAGATTCTAGAATTTTTCTAAATGACGAGTGTTTGCAAATGGTAGATAAGGCAGTTTTTCTAGGCATAACAATAGATAAAAATTTGCAATGGAGTCCCCATATAGCGGTACTGGCAGGTAAACTAAGCTCGGCAGCTTACGCCGTTAGGAAAATTAGACAATTAACCAATGTTGAGACAGCTCGCTTAGTTTATTATAGTTATTTCCATAGTGTCATGTCGTACGGTATTTTGGTTTGGGGTAAGGCTGCTGACATTCAAACTATATTTGTTTTACAAAAACGGGCCATTCGTTCTATTTACAACTTAAATTCCCGTGACTCCTTAAGAGAACTTTTTAAAGAAATTAATATCTTAACTGTAGCGTCTCAATTTATTTATGAAAATATTATTTATGTTATTAAGAATTTAGATTCTTTCACCAAGAATTCTGATGTACATAATTTAAATACTAGAAATAAAAATAAAATCGCTATTCGTAAATTCCGCGTCCGTAAAGTATATAAATCATTTGTTGGTCAATGCATTCATTTCTATAATAAATTACCTGACGTAGTTTTAAAGTTACCCTTTCCAGCACTTAAAAATTACTTGAAAAAGTCGTTAATGTCTAAAGCGTATTATAGGGTCGAGGACTATCTAACAGACAAAAATGCATGGTCTAAACCCGAAGCATAGTCATTAATAATTTGATCAATTGCAAAAGCTTTATCTTGTCTAGGGGACACCGTTGATGTAGGAAAACATATCGAAACTTTTATGTGGTCATCTTGCACCGTGTTATAAGTTATAAACATTATGAGTAGGTGGGTTTTAGTTTTTTTTCTTGTTTTTTATTTCTCCTTTTTCTTCCTTTATCTCTCACGTAAGATTTTTTGGCATGTTTTCCTGCTGATCTACTTATGTTATTGGATATTATATTGAATTTAATATTTATTGCTTTATATAATGCTAGATTAAGTAGTACCATTGTAATTAATATGTTTAAAAAATGACTGACTGCTGAGTTTCTTGCGGCGTTTCTTCTCAGCAGTGTCTCTTGCGAAGCGCTGGTAGATTCTTGACGTGTAAAAGTGCCAGAACGGCCTACTTACTGAATAAATGTCTTTTATCTTTTTTTTATCTTTTTAATACCTACCTCAGAAAGATATGCAAATGAAAGTGAAATAACTATACACAGTAAAACAAATAAAAGTTCGTGTAGAAGTGAAGGTGAGGTTTAAAGTACCTACACAAGGATGCGTTTTACTCAGACGTAATAGATAACTATGAGATAAGATCTCACTGAAACTGCCGTTTCACAAATAGACAATTTATTATTATTGTAAGTATGAATGCTGCAAAGCGATTTTTCGTGAGAACACACTATTGTAAGTAAAGAAGGTACCAACATATCATTTCAATCACAAGATACAAATCATGGAAAATCTTTATTTATAAGTAAATACACAAAATATAGGTCGATGAATCGTAAAATACCGTAAGAGAGATCACCTAAAGTGAAATTAAAATTAAAATCGACCAAGAAATACGGATGATACAAGCATTTTAAACTGCCATTAGACAGAGAGATCTGATATGCACTGTGACATCATGTAACAGGTCGGCCATATAAACTCCATGTTAAATTTTGTTTTGCCAGAAAGAGATAGGAGCAAAGCTTTGTTGGCTTATATCTTGGTAATTTTTATATCTATTGAATTTTAGTTTTTCTTAACTGTTTGTGACATGATCAGCTTTTACTGAAGCTGTAAAAAAGTTATGAATATTCTCTATTGGTGTGACATTGTCCCCTGATTTATTAAATTTATTTAAATTAATTTGACCATTTATACTACCTAGTGAAGTACCTACCACTATTACTCTACATGACTCCACCCTCTTCACCAGGGGTGTGATTCTCTCAAAAACAACGGACGGTCGGACGAACGAGCGAAATCGCAGTGGCGAGTTTAAGTAGTCCCGTCAGAGCGAACAAAACACATTTTAGCACTTGCAGTCAAAATTAGGCAGCCTTATTGCTAAATTGCACGCGCTAAAATGTGTTTTGTTCACTCTGACGGGACTACCTTAAACTCGCCGCTGGAACATTCACTCGTTCGTCCGTCCGACCGTCGTTGTTGAGAGAATCACTACCCAGCTCTTTTCAAATAATAAGGTAGGTACCTATTAGTTAAACTACACGACTTTGTAATATTGACGATGCACGCTTATTTTGTATTGGTTGTTTAGTTTTCAAAGATTAGACATTAAGCGTAAATAGAACAGGGAACACATTTTAATTACATAGGATAATTACATCCCTTAAGAAGAATGTGACAATTTCAAGTAAGCACGACAATAATAGTTTCCGCGTGCTAATTTTGTAACTTATTGTTCTATTGCCACTGACTGTACAGTTCATCGCACAAATATTTGCCCTTACCAGCAGGTCACTAGTACGAGTACCTACCTACTCCCAAGGGGCGGATCAAGAATTTGGTGCAGAGGCTGGAGGGGGTACCTTATGACAAATACGACTTATTATAATCAAAAAAAAAAGGTAATAATAGAGAAGAATGTAACTATTATGGCTCAAGGAGGGGTCATAATCTAACCCCCATGACCCCTCCCCCCCTTCCTCGATCCGTATCATATTAAGTGACCATCATCATTCAAACTAAATGAACTCCACTATCTTAGCCTTCGATGACTGTAAGGAAACGTTAAAATATGATTTACTTGGTTCGTCCTGCAGGTGTTGACCAATCGTCGTCTTTATGCAACTCCCGCGCATGTCCTCCGGCGGTGAGGAAGCGGAAAATCAATCGGTTTATTTTTAAATCTAGCAACATACTTGTATCAACTTGTTTCAAATGTATCAAAAGTTCGAATTAAGAGAAGTCTAATTATTCTGTGTTACCACTTTCAATATTGCGGTAAAATCCACTAATACTCGTTTCTAAAATGCAAATCGGGAACAGAGGTCTTAGCCAAGATGCAACCCCTACTAACGTTTTCCTTTTCTATCACTCAAAATGTATTGGACGATGCTCTCGTGCGTTGTGATAAACCACGTGGTCAACTGTCATCCCATTGAGGTAGATTACAATACGTCATTTTTCCATGTACGAAATTTCTAAAATTTTAACTCAAGGTTATCAATTATATCCACTTGCGATCTGCTCAGGTGATCTCAAATCAGAAGATATCAGCCAGACTCAGAGGTTATTATAAATTAGTGTTATAAATTATTAAAGTAATATTATAATGCATCATGTTCATCATATACTTCGTACCTTATGGTTCTGGTGCAGCAATACCATAAACAAACTTCTTTTTAGGCTTAAAAAAATAATTAAAAGCCGGTGGTGGGAGTCAGACCCGCGCACCGAGGGTTTCGTACCACCGCACAGTAGGTATTATTATTTTTCGATTTTTAGTTTCGAAATTTTAGTATTTGTAGTTTTTCTTCAGGGTTTGTAAGTACTATAATCACACCAAATTTGAAGCTTGTATGTTTTACCGGCTTACGATATTAACTAAGTAACAAAAACAAATACGTTGACATTTTATTTTAATTTAACAATTACATTTTATAATTTTATATTGTACAATTTTTGGCGTTATAAATTCATGTTATTATGAACATTTTGCACGCCTGCATGCAGGCTGGATACACTGTACCTTAAACATGTATAACTGTATTCCAGCAAATAAACGCATTTTGATTTTGATTTTGAAAAAAGTTTTTCTTACATATAAATATCCCCGTATTATTTCGCTTTTTTCATTATTATTTGTTAGTAAATCCACCGTAATAACACAAATTCTGAAAAAAAACACTCTTGAATCTTTTACTGTTCAAATATGCAGCTCTTTATATTGAGGACGGGAGGATCACTTTAACTTTTAAATAAATCTTTCAGTCTTGTTAAAAAAAGTACGTCATTGACGTAAGCGTCATGACGAGACTTTGTACCTACCTAAGTAAATCCCGAACCGGGTGACAGATTCTCAGTGTGACGTCACGTGCTTAAGGCCATTTACCTCTACAGGCGGGCTGGCTTGAAATACCGCATGACTAAAGCCGATGGCGTAGGGCCGACCCTACCCTGAGGAAAAGCCACTAGTCCGTACGCACTTTAGTATCTACGTGCTTTGGGTCAGTCGGTCCTAGTCACAAATTGTACTAACACTTGGTAATTGAACACTAGTGAGCCTTACTGTAAGGTGATAAGATTCACAAATGGTCAGTTAACTGTATTGCTGATGCTACAATTAAAAAAATACAATTTGCTCGGGAAAGGATGTGTTGCGTTTACGTAGGTGGTGAGTAAGCCTAGGCACCCTATGGTCTTAAAGTCAAAAGACACCTGTTTGGATTTTTGGAATTGTTGATGTGAGCGATACTGTGTACATGATTTAAAATTGTATAAAGATTGTAAAATCCGATCCAATGCGATGCGAGCCGTTTGGTGAAAATCATCCTTAAGAGAACAAGTCACTATAGGTCATTTTGGTCAGGATATAGTAGTGTATATGGGAAGGAAGTCTATTAGGTACTTAGTTGGCCACGCTTTTTATCCAGCTCACGCCTTCTTCGTTCTTCACACGTATTTAGGTTCGTTTATCTGCACCAAAACCGAAACTACCCGAAACCGACGTGCGTGCATGACTCGATGTATGAATGTGGAAGAAGCGAAATAAAATTGTCAAGATAGTAGCAAATGGAAAGAAGTGGTCTCTGCCTACTCTGGAAAACAGGCGTGATTTAATGTATGTATCTATGTATCTGCACCAGTCGCCGCCATTCTTGGCAGTTTGAAGCAAGACTCCCAATGACATGGCTCGGTTGAAAAAAATCATACATAATTAAAACTACCTAGGTACTAAAGGTGTAGGTGTATGTATAAAAAATTACAAAAACACTGAAAACATTTGTTACCACAACTAGACCATTTTACAATAGTTAATTAATTAGTCGCTATAGCAATGTGACTTTGAAACGAGTGTAGGAGAGTAATTTGCGTCTATATATAGAGGTTACTGTCGTATTTAGCTCTAGCACATCCAACGCACTAGAATCGGTAGCGGTGTGGAGGTGGGAACATCTGGGTGTTATTCTGTCAAAAACAACGGACGGTCGGGCGGACGAGCGAAATTGCAGCGGCGAGTTTAAGTAGTCCCGCCAGAGCGAACAAAACAGCCTTATACATTCGATCCATCGGCAGAAACCATGCTGATAATTTGAAAATGCACGCGCTAAAATATGTTCTGTTCGCACTGGACGACTGGCTTGGACGTTCACTCGTTCGTCCGTTCGACCGTCGTTGTTGAGAGAATCACTACCCTGAAATTTTCGAGTTTTATGAAAGAGGCCGTATCGCACAGGCTTCAAAACGTTTGCCAATGCAAAAAGCCATTTGTCAAACAAAAAGTGGACATGTTTCTTCACCGTTAACCTAATAATTATGCAAAACTAGGGTCGTAAGTATCTAATGTTTATACAGATGGGCCCTTTATGGGAAACACTAAATTCCGATATGCTCTTTTCCGAATATTCATTTGTCACGTTTAATTTTTCCAAAGGATATATTATGCTGGAGCTATTTTAGATAAAATGCATATTTTAGATTAGATACGTAGGTTAGGTTAGGTTAGGTTTGAAAAAAGAAAACACAAAATTAAGTCTAATATTAAAATATTCTGTCGTACTTCAGCCACATCGCTAGACGCGGAGATAGCCATCTGGAAAAATTGGTCAGAGTAGGAAACTAGAAGGCAAACGATCACTTGGCAAGTCTTTCACAACATGGATTGACCAAAAAGACAAGTGTAGGAAGTAACTTTTGCGGATGGTCGCTAACAGAAGCCGATGGAAGCAAATCATTATTTTCAAAACCTGGGACGTCCAACAAATCACGATCTTCATTAATGAAGAAAGGACCAGGGGGATATTATGACATGGCTATGCAGTTCATTTTACAGTGAGCGTAAAGGACGGAGCTATGAAAGTTACATAACTCTGACCTTTTCTCTCAGCGTAAAATGAATTGCACAGATACGTCATAATAGCCCCACAGAACGAGATTAAAATATTGGATTCAGAATTATGAATATTTGGGATTTTGATATATTGTGACTCTTCTAAATTATGTTGTGTACTTACTCCCTCTTTCAGATATACTTATACCATTACTTTAGTAATTACCCCTCTAACACACTGAACTGTATGAATGTGTAGGATTCCTCACGATGTTTTTCCTTTGCTACATTGGACCTAAAAAAACGTAACAAACCTTGTTTTTATGGTGAATGGAAGTAAAACGATGGAAACAATAATTCTACATGAAATTTACACGAATGTACCAGCGGCACTACCCTATAACATGGCGTTAGCACCGCAGTTACGATAACGATTTAAGAGGATTGTGAAGTGCCATTAAAATCGCGTAGCTATCAAAAAATATCCATACAAATTTAGCTGCGGGCCCCTAAAACAAGTACTATTTCCACGATTTTTGAATATGTACATACATACATACATAAGCTCACGCCTTTATTCCCAGAGTGGGGTAGGCAGAGCTACAGAATTACTAACAACTCTAAAAACTTGTTAATAATTCTGTAACCACGTTTTGCACAATTAGGCTAAGATGTTTACCAGTGTATTAGTGACAGGTTGCAAGCCCATCGCCTAACAGTATTACACAGCCTTTATTCCCTTAGTCGTCTCTTACGACATCCACGGGAGGACATGGAGTGGCACTATTCTTACCCGGCAACCACGCGGGTGAATATGTTTCAGTTATTATAAAGAACTAATTCTGTACGTTTCAGTTTTTTTTTTTAACTGTTTCATTCTTAGAAATATTTTCTTCTGGCGTCGTCAACGTATGTAGAACAAACTAGTAGAACTTCTTGGATTTAAAACACTATACACATAAGAGTAAGTAAGGAACCTTTTTTATGGTATAGAGAAGACAAACGAGCACACCGTCCACCTGATGGTAAGTGGAAACTGTGACCTATAGACATTCGCATTCATAAGACTGCAATGCAATCCTAAGACTGCAAGTGCGTTGCCAACCCTGAGGACTAAGATGGAATGCCTCTATGCTAGTCATTTCACCGGCTGTCTTATCCCCAAATACTGCTGTAGGTTAATGAATAAGATGGTGGTAGCAGTTGTTTTATCTCACGAAAACGGGTATGCCATACTTGAAACACGTATAGACATCCACAGTACGGCATCGCTAATACGCTGGTAAACATCTTAACTTAATTGTTCAAATTTTATTATACAATTATCATCAATTTTTAGAGTGGTTGGTAATTCTGTAGCTCCGCCTACCCCACTCAGGGATTACAGGCCTGAAGGTATATAATATGCAAACACTGGATAGACGGGGGCAAAAATGTAGGTACCAGTGCTAGTGATTCATTAAATGTCGACTAAATTTTTAATCATCATTATCATAAGTAATGGCCAAGTTTGAACACCTTGTAATTATATGCATACGTCTTTTCTTTATACTTTTCGCAACTATAAAAAACCGGTATCTGACATTGATCCTGGACTCGAGTCACTTTTGACAACCATTGAAAATACAATGAATAACAAATTCATTCTGTACAACAATATTCTTTAACATTCCGACGAATTAAGAACCTTTTTGCTTTTAAGTTGGTTAATAATGCATCGAAAGAAAAAATATAGTTTATCTTCATAGAAAGCTGATGATTCAGATGTAGAAGATAAAGGTACGACTTATTTTTACAAGAAATGTAAGATCCATATGTCACGAAAAAACTTGTCGATAAACTTAGTCGATATTTAATGAATCACTAGTACTGGTACATTTTTGCCCCCGTCAATCCGTGTATGATAATATGTGTATGTATGTACCTACTACGGCGTCTCTTATCGACGACGGCTACGCATTCAGAAACAATGTACAGATGCGTAGACGCATCACACAAGTATAGCAAACTCGCTTTCGTGAGATAAACAACTGGATCATTGAAAAAAAACTTTTTTGCCAAATGCTACCGTTATTACAAACAAACAAGAACACGACTGACATTGTTCACAATGTGACAATTAACTCCCTTAATTAGGGAAATGTGTCTCATTTGTGTAAATAAGCGAAATTGGTTAATTAACATAAAACAAGTACGTATAGTACAAAAACAATGATCCGACTGTTAATTATTAACACGAAATTTAATGGGACATTTTATGAAAACAGGAAACATAGAAATTGAAACCTCTTTTCTTTCAAGTCGGTTAAAAATTGCGATAAAAGCAACATAATATAAGTCTTTATTAGTTCAGTGATGCAAATAAGAAAATGGGCCAAGTGGACCATCAAGTGATTAGCCTTGGGTTAATAACTCTCATTCGATACAGTAAAGAGGCTAAGATAATTTGGTGAAGTGTCAATGAGAGACAATATTATGATTCACGGAATTACCTAGACAGCGGGGTGATGTGCGATTGTTTGTCGTTTTTTTAAAACTACGGTTAAGAGCCCTTCTCTACCTGTACTCAAACTGGCCTTCACTGGTTCGACCACGTTTTATCTTAAACCAGGAGCCTTAGACTTAGTTTTTGCATACTATTAGACATCGAGAGGCTTTGCAGGAGATGTGAAACAATTTACTATCAGCGCTATGATGTAACGCTCAGACGTTTTTTTATCAAATTACAAATCCGCATAATCCAGGTAGTAAACGAAAATCTTTCCCCCAACCGGCGTCGTAGCATCATCACTGCGTCACGCCAATTCAGGTACATATAGTATAAGCAGGCAATAACCTTACTTATTATCCTTTACGACGAGCTAATACGAACCGTCGCACGGACATCTAGAGCGGTATAAAAAAAGGAAGCGTTCAGCGTTTGAAGGCGCACGAGTCGGGAAATCATTCGATCACTCCGCCCGCTCGGATCGAACGTCAACCGCCCGGGAAGTGTTCCATTTTCAAAATGAAATTTGAATTACGAACTTTCTAAGTGCCAGTGTCATGAGTGTTTTAGGATTTTAAAATGTGCTATGAAAGGGTCCGTCTTAAAAACGTTTATTATTCAAATTTGGAATAATTTATTTTAGAAGATGGATTTTATGGATTGAAATCGTTTGTGTTTGTTGTTATTATTAATTTAATAGTAAACGGTTGTGACTTTATTTATATTGCCGAAGTTTAAACTTGAATCTTAGCAAGATGATGTCCAAAAAGCAACTAGCGTGCATGTTGGCACTGCATATAGTATATCTTCTGGTAGGAGCAAGCATCTTCTACCACATAGAGAGCCCCCTGGAGTTGGCGCAAAGGGCAGAGGAAAAACTAGAAAGACTTGAAATCCAAAGTAAGTAAATTAGCTAACTGATAAGTATTCATATTTGCTAGGTGTCCTTAAATAGATATAGATCCGAGATAGATAAGGATCCTACATATCCATGACAGTAATTAGTAGCTATGTTACGCGGCTTGCATCTTTAGATTAGTTTTGCTGTAACATAAAACAACTTTTTAACGATGCTCATAGGTTAAACCAAATCATTCTGTTTATGGGACGTTGTTTTTTTTTACCCGACCGACCTAGAAGGAGGGTAATGTTTTTCACGCGTATGTATGTGAGTTGTCGTTAAATTCGTCTGGGTTGAGGGAGTGACAGGCTATAATTTAATCAAAGTAATGACGATTAAAAGAATAATTACATTAAAAATATAACATTATGTTGATGACAGTATAAAAAAACCTGACGGGTTTTTTTAAAGCTAGCTTTCCATTAGTTTCAATCCCAAAGACAAATCCACGAAATCTCAAATGGTTTTACATTCGATTACGAAAACTATCGAGCACTAAAATATCAATTTAAAAATCGATTGTTACAAAAACTGCACGTTATTTTACTTATATTCTATAGTAATAATTAAATAAAACTAAGGGAAATGGCGTGTGTAAGGCGATGGGATGGCAACCAGTCACTATACGCTGGTAAACATCTTAGCCTGTTTGTGCAAAATGTAGTTACAGAATTATTAACTAGGTTTTAGAATTTTGTACCTACATAATTCTGTAGCTCTGCCTACCTCGTGATGAGCCGTTCTCGAGAATTATCGAGAATTCCCAAAATTCTCCATACAAAAGAAGCGTCGTTTCCGAGAATTCTCAAAAGGGCCTCATCTCTATGCCTACCCCACTCTTGGAACGAAGGCGTGAGTTTATGTATGT
Source organism: Acleris laterana (assembly GCA_963966035.1). Classification (NCBI taxonomy): domain Eukaryota; kingdom Metazoa; phylum Arthropoda; class Insecta; order Lepidoptera; family Tortricidae; genus Acleris; species Acleris laterana. Next base: position 11,812,062 of record OZ014452.1, read on the forward strand.
ATGTAAGGGACAATGTTACACGAGTTGACCTAGTCCCCAACTCTAAGCTTGTAAGTACAATGAGTAATGTCAAAGATACTTATGTATGTAGAGAAATCAACTTTTATCCCTACAAAAAACATCCAAGTCTCAGTAAGAATAATACCTACTCGCGATGACCACATAAATATTTGCCCTAACCGAGGATCCAACCCGGGACCGCTAGCTTCGCAGGCACGGTCACTACCAACTAGGCTAAAGGCTCAACTTTCAAAATTTACGTTCGAAGTTACGTTAGCATCTCAGCCAAGATCAAGTATTTAATTCGGTATTTAATAAAGAAAGGGAGGGATCCCTTTCTTTCGATTTAGTCTCGAATGGCAAGTGATAAGGATGGAGCTAACATAACTTCGAATTTCGATTTTTGAAGTAATGCCTCAGGGCCCGTATAATAGTCGCCTTTATCGCGGTGGATAAAGCATTCGTCTCTCTCGCACTTACCTACTGGTCAGAAAGTGACAGATGTTTCATCCACGTACAACAAACAAGACTGTAATAGGCCCGTAACATCGTCTTAATAATAATATAGTCGTTAAAAGCGAAATTTTTATAGATTTTATCACTTTAGGCTTAAAACATGTGACCAGTAGCTAATCAGCGATAAGTGCATAAAATGCAGTGAATACACTCCACACTATCTGACCACTTCGATGCACTGATGCAACGCGGTTTCGCAATGAAATAGTTACCTACCGATCTTGGTATGAGACTACTTACAAGGAATTATCCCAGTCAAGGCATTTAGAAGCAACTTATTCGAATTTAAATCAAAACATAGCATACGTATAACGTAATGTCCATTTATATTCCTAGCAAGTAGCAATTAAAGATCAATGGTGATTTTTAAGGTTGCAGAAATTATATAAGTAAAGCAAGGTTTAGACTAGCAATAGCAAATGGAAGAAGTTGAATGCCTTACTCTAACTTTAAAGTTAGAAAAAGATAGCATAACTGTGCCTCTCTAATAAATATAATTTGATTTGATTTGATTTGATTTGATCTAGCAATCTAAATAACTACCAGGTTTATTCGCGTTTTCACATCCTATTTTTGTAGAGCTTTAGATTAATAAAAAAGAAAACATGCTTTGCTAACAGCTCAGTTTTTTTAGGGATGAGTTGTCTGATAATAAAAGTAGATGACAATAAAACCTATCAGGATAGTATTTTATAAATTATTGTATAAAATAAAAACTCCTACGAGACAACAATCATACAAGCTAAATAAAAATATTTTGGAAACGAACCATCCAAAAGATACAAACGAACAAATGGACAAAGGTTCAAACACAGAACATATTATGAATAAAAATATCATATTATTTTCGAACAATATTATGCGGAAATAAAGACTATTGCTCCAGGCTAGGACTAAGACCCTATTTGTATGGCTCTACTGCACCTACTTTAAAAAGGGGTTAAAAATCACTCTTAGGCAGCATTTGCGCAAACTCCGCTACCTTTTCATCGTCTTTCTTACTACTATCGTCATTAGGAAGTATTTCCCATTTCCACTGACTCCTCTCAGCTCCATTACCTCGTGTGTCAGCCCATTGTGTGTATATTTCCACGGCAGAGGATAAAAACTGCAACAATTGGCGACGATCAATTGAGACGATACAATTATCTCTGGGATTGGAAATAGCTCCGTTCTTAAGCGATGCTCCGGCGCGTGACTGTGTCTCAAGCGTGATGTTGCTGAAAAATCTATGAGCCGAATTAAATACTCGATCTTGGCTGAGATGCTCGTCTCAAGATACGTAAAATTAAATGTTAAGTCATAGGTAACTGTAATTTCTAAAAAAAAAGATAAAAAAAAAGACATTTATTCAGTAAGTAGGCCGTACGGGCACTTTTACACGTCAAGAATCTACCAGCGCTTCCCAAGAGGAGACAATGCTGCGAACGCCACAAGAGACTCAGCAGTCAGTCATTTTTTAAACATATTACAATGGTACTACTTAATCTAGCATTACATAAAGCAATAAATATTAAATTCAATATAATATCAAATAACATGCGGAGATCAGCAGGAAAACATGCCAAAAATCTTACGTGAGAGACATGTTTTAAGAGTACACCTCAGCCAAGGCTATTTTATTAGTAAGACCCTTAGTGCCGAATTGATGATGTGATCTCAAGTGAAATGTCAGTTTAAAGCCTTCAAAATAAAGCTCAATTCATGGAAAACTGTCATCTTTGACATGTCTTGAGATACCTAAATGTCAGTCTAGATCCGTTTATTAAGAAGGCCCGTAGAGCCGAGATAATGACCTGAATTTGAGTAAGATAATCGTTACAAGACGTCAAAATACAGCTTAAGTCATAGAACACCGTCATTTCTGTAGCGTTTTGTCCTCGGTCCATTTCTATCATACGTATATACGAATCGTCTAATGTTATTAATTTTTTGTTAGTACAAAAACATTATTATTTTTATTAGTATACGGACACGGAGCGCTGATAGCCATCTACATACACAATGTATCGATGACGATACGTTAACGTTACTTATGTCTGTATCGATACGTCTTGAGACGAACATCTCGACCGAGATCATTGGGATAAGTTTTAAGGATTGTATGGTACTAACTAAAGTCAGCGGCAAAAGCTAGTTCTCATGTAAAACATTGTATTCGAGAGATAACAGCCGGATAATGTTTCATCAATAACATGTGTTTTCGTCGATAAGTGATAAAACACATAATTATAAGAGTTTTCTACTGAATGTTTCAATGAAGTTATTGTTTACTTGAGGAGGTTATCCATTTTATACCTACACAGGAAATGAGGTTTTTATAAACCTGCTATTTAGGCATATAGAAAATATAGTACCTGCTACCTACCAGGGCTGATATTCTCAACGGTAAAACCATGTTACTTATGACGTGTTCCCGTACTGTCAACGTTTTGATAGCTCTTATTTAGACAGATGCATTCGAGGAACGTTATCGTTTCCGAAAATGTATTGGATTGACGATTGTCGAGCGCTTGTGTCAATTGCATACATTTTGGAAGTTTTCGATCATCGTTTACGTTAGCGTTAGGTATGCATCTTGTCTAGGGCCACAGTTTCGAACGGTTTGTTTTTTTATATCCAACGCGAGTGACAAAATATACTGTCAGTTCACAAAAAACCCAACCGAGAATAAAGAACCAGCTAGATTAAACAGAAGCTGAAACCAGTCGACAAACGATTTCACGATTTAATAAGACACGTCAAAATCATAAATGACATGTAAACAAAGTTTTCAGTGTCTCGTAAAACTCTACAGACGCCTTGTTTTTTGTGTTTGTTCCAATTACTCGTGTATTCTTCCTATTAAATAAGAGTTTAAAAGTCTGAAAATAGATAATTCTGGTAAACTGCATTGTTTAGCTTCACTCGTTTTGTATATATTTGGAGCTCAACAAACATAAACTAAAATCTGATTTCTTATAAGTGTAGAATGATGATTTTTAGGAACTTGTTCTCATTGAATACGTTCAGGAGAGGAAATAATACACTAATACGCCTTACTAAAGCAGGGCCCGTTTCATAAAAGCTTGTAACTCGTAATACAAGTGGAAGTCTCTTTTTAATACATACTGTTGGAAAGAGAGTACCGCTTATAATATAAGCTATTATTTTACATGCAATAGGCCCCTGTACGGATTCAGTTTATCATACATCGGTGCCTTCAAAAGGTTTTCACGCGGTGGAAACCCTTTATGTCATCGATGTATGCAAACCGAGTCCGTACTGGGCACGCTCGCAGTGGAAATCCAGCTTAAGGCCGCGACAACACCTGCAAAAATTTCCTTCGAGAAATGGCCGACAATGCTGTCTGTCTATCTAATACTTTACACATACTTTTAAGTTCCTTGCAAGGACATTTCTCGCAGAAGATTTCTTGCAAGGGAAAATATATGTTTGTATTTCATTTTATCCGACTTTTACGGAAGTACAGATTAAAATATTGGCGCGATTTTTGACACGTATTTAAAGTACGAGAGACATAAAGAACACGATTGAAGCCGCGGTATAGGTAAAATTGTTATTCTCAACTTATACCTGAGTAGGTATTTCAGTATTATACTGCTTTTTAAAGTAAACAGGGGATTTTTCTCGCGAGGTTTATTAACAATCGTAATTACCAACTGCAGCTTACATCTCGTTAACTAACAATAAAGCAATATCGTAATAAAATTTAAATTAAACAAAAAAAACAACAACTTCTCCATTATTATTTTTTCCTTCGTTTGCATAGGTTCGTTTGCATATTGGCTATCCTGATTTTTACACAATTCAACTTTACCTAATGGTTAAGGATTTTAACAACCACGAGAGAGTCACGAGTAATTAAGGAACGAGTTAATTGTCTCGAAACGGTAACCCATCATTTTATCGATTATCACTTCATCGAATTTCATTTAATTGAACGCTCTTTCCTGCTGAAATCATGATCTTTTCTGGATATCGTAACATTAATTACGTACGTTAAGTAGGTTATATTTGTGACTACCAAAAACTCATGCGGCAAGAAATGCCTTTTGATGAAATCCAAATTCTGCGTCATTATGGTTTGTTGAAAGGTGATTCGATAAATTACTTAAGATTTAACTTAAATAATACATTATCTTTCGATTAAACAATACGTGTTGAAACCAATTTACCCATTGACACACACGCATTGAAAGAATTTTCACATGTCTATCTAGTGGTTGCCTGTCATTTTTAATGTACAATTCCCAGAAAAGCATTTTCACACGCAATACTTAAATGTTGTTGTATACTTAATACATTAACCACCTGTTTCAAAATCGACAAGTAAAGCATATTTGATAGTAAATTCTCTCCTCTTTCTTACACTTGAAAGGAGAGAGCCTACTTTAAATGGCAGATAAATTTACTCGTCAATTATGAATGAGGCCCTTAAAATAGGTAACATCATACCTTCGGATTTTACCGATCACACTACCAACCAACCAGACTAAAACATCTTAATCGGTTGTATGTAAATATTTTTTTTGTTAGTCGTCTTTCTTTCTTTCTAAAACTACGCCGAAGTATTTATATTCGAAAAATTATGCTTGAGTGTCGATAAGACTACACTGGTGGGTCTATCTGATGAATGACTCCTAACGAATCCAAAATGCGCCGTGAGTTTTCGAAATCTGAAACTGTACTTTCAGTCCGTTTTACTGACCCGAAATTGAAAGTGTGTTTTCAGTAAAACGTGATTTTATTTAAACAATGAGCTGAAGTAGAGTAAGAAGTTTTTATTGGATTAAATCGAAGATATAATGGAAAAGGGCAAATCATGGAATCCACCTCGGCCAAGGAAAGCAAGGCGATTGTAATTTAAAGTTAGATAGTCTTAAGTTACAAGCTGTTGTGAGAGGGTAGGTACTTGGTCGCATGAAGCACGTTAAATGCAAGAGAGAGAATAAGTACCTGTTATCGGATCGGAGGATCGTAGCAAGTGGAGAGAAGGGTCTCTGCCTACCCCTCTAAATTCTAAAGAAAAATCTGAAAAACTGTTGTTTTACCAAAGAAAATCACTTCCCTTGAGCTCAGAATCAGTTTTCAGTAGCCTCACGTTTTCTGTTAGAAGTTTGTCTGGACTACAGTAAGTTTTCCCTCTAAATCCTCGTTTATTCAATCAGTATGATGACAATAACTAATGCATACAATTGCATCAATGCAACATTACATGTAAACCGCTTCTTCTGTATCATTGCGTCAGTATAATCATTATATGGACACCGTTAATTACGAAATGAATCGATCATTGTTCCCATGAAGTGGTGATGGCGACAATGCTGTCTCTGTCGCACTAGGACAGAAGGGATAGGTGTAAAAAAGACACAAGATTTTGACGTAAGGTGTCCATGATCGACCTAATTTTTACTAAACAACTCAATGTACAATGAAGTAAATGGTTAAATGAAGTTTTTTTAATTTGTGTACTTTTAATACTATTAAACTTAACTGTAATATAGTTTTTTTATGACTAATTGATACCTAGATGCCCATACCTATATTTTAGATGAATACATGCATAAATGACATAAGATTTATTTTTGTTAATAATCTTAGTGCGTAAGCCTAAGTATTAGGCCTGCGCATTGAACGTATAATATAGTAATTACCTACTCTAAGGAGACCTTTTCTAAGGAAAATGCATAAACAGGGCTTAACCGCAAACTATAATTAGACCATTGACGTTAGTCTCATTAATTAGTTATGAGGTGACTAAAACTAGGCGATAGTGTAATAGGCACAGGGGGGTTATTATAACATAGCTATGCAGTTGATTTTACGGTCAGCGTAAAGGACGAAGCTATGGCAGTTACATAACTCTGTCCTTTTCTCTCAGCGTAAAATGAATGGCACAGATAGGTCATAATAACCCCACACTTTTGTAAACTGAACGAGGAAAATGTTCTTCTTTCTTGTAGCAGCATAACAGTTGTTCATACGATATATTTCAAGAATAAGTGTGATTATTTTTGACTCCATGCTTGAGATATACTTAATGTAAGATCTTGATAAAAATTGGCCTAGAGCTTTTGTTTTATCTTCGTAAAATTTTCGTTAGCGTTTGTTTCTTAAACACGCCGTAAATAGGCAATACCTACTACTATAATATTTCCAAACTACTGTATTGATTTTGTTACGTTTTCGACTGTAATAAAGATGATTTTTAATATTAAAACTACGTCTCACTACATTTTAATAAAGTAAAATGTGTGTGTGTGTGTGTGTGTATAATATTGCAAGCAGCTGCGAAGGCCATTTTTTGTATTTTGAATGATTCTAAAGCTTCCTACCGGGGCTGGCAGGATCAAACTACCATTTAATCCGCTAAAATTACTTAAAGACTTAATAAAAAATGCTAGCCCCAGCATGGCGCTACGTCTTTTAATAAATGCACCTTTAATGAACCTCTGAAAACGATCTCCACTAATCTGCATCACGTGATCACGTCACCAGCGCATTATGCTGCATTATTGAAATATCGCAACAATGCCAACTCGCGACCATATTCAATTTTCACTTCAAACATCGATTATCACTGAAGATGTATAACTATAACTGGTAATAGCATAGTTAACTTTTCTTTAAGCTTCATATTTATTTAATGAGGGTTTTAGTACACGCCTATAAGTTTAAAAACGTTCGTTTATAGCAGTCATTTGGAAATAGACGAGGCGGGTCACATGTTTGGTATGATGGGGATATGCTAGTTGGCGATTATCTAGCGCCATGCCATATTACTTTTTTTGATCAAAGTTAAAATATATTTAATCTAATTCTTAGTAATTTTATAATTGTGTAAAATACCCTTTTTTATTTTAAAATCAAGTCATTTAAACCCGGTATCTGTTCAAACTTGGCAAAATCGTTATTAATTGGTACATTCATATTTCAAAGGGCGGATTCGAACAAACGAGAGTAAGGTCGTATAGGTAGTACCTAGGTACCCATATTAAACGCCGAATTTGTTCTTATAGGTTAATCTCGGAGTAAGTTAAGACTTACCTACCAATTTACTTTATTTTATCAAACTGGAATAAGATTTACTCCGAGAGTAGTTATACAATTTCTTAGTTTAATTTAAGTATAAGACCTTTTTCACATTCGGTCGAATCCGCCCTTCGAAATATGAATTTATAAAAGCAGTGAGATGACGATAATTCCAACCTTTAAAAACGAGCATTATGGTTTCCCTAAGGCCGGCAAAGCATCTGCAATTCCTCTCCCGTACTTGCTGGTTTTCATTGACTGTGGTGATCACTGTTACATCAATCGTTAGGTCGTTTATCTCCTCTAGTAAAAAAATATGTTATAAACTACTCAGCCTGAATCGCTTCTCATGTCCACCCCAAAATCCCACCCATTCTAGTAAATAAATCAAAACCCGATGCGTCACAACACACAACAAATGCTATTAGGATTTTGATAATTCGATCGCAGAACAATACTCATACATTGACGTACGCCCGCGTAGAACTGATTAATTATTAAAGTGACACATAGAGCCTGCTAAACTGCCGTTCAAAAGAAAAAGGCAGTATACAAGTATGAAGTCCATGCGCATAGTGCCTGTTTGTTTCGGTCGGCTAAAGACTAATGGCCTAAATGTACGTGAGGGTAATTGAAATGCGTCTTTAGCCTAAACGCTGAGCCACTGTTCCTTTGAATTAGCTGCGGTATTGTTTGACGAAAACGATGAGTTTGTATTATATCTATACTTTCATCTATCTATACTAATATTATAAAGCTGAAGAGTTTGTTTGTTTGCTTGAACGCGCTAATCTCAGGAACTACTGGTCCGATTTGAAAATTCTTTCAGTGTTAGATAGCCCGTTTATCGAGGAACGCTATAGGCTATATATCATACTGTTCACATAAGCTGAAGCGAAGCGAGGGCGAGTCACTAGTTTTTTATATAAGAGGGAGGCATAAGAGCATGCATACCTATTGGGGGAAATTACCGACGCTCGGGAACACTGGCCACTCTAGAAGGGTCTTCGGAATGCCACTCTTTGAGGGAAATGGGAGTTCTTTTTTGGAGACCTAGTATCGTATTATGAGCTGTCATAACCTGTCTAGGCCCCGTATTATTGTTGCCTTTATCGCTGTCGATAAACGTCGCACTTACATACTGATCAGAAAGTAAGAGATGTTTTATCCGCTTTTTTCCACATCTAGAAACGACCGAGTTGATAATCTTAAACAGACTTTTTCTTTTGCACAAGTAAGTAAACAAATATCTATACTTAGTCTATCATTTCTAAAGATTGGGGTTTTTTCATTCTTAATAGCTGGAAAATTTATTGCTATTCTTTGTATGCATTTAACAGCAGTGGCGGATCCAGAGGGGAGCCTAAGGGGCCCAAACCATCGGATCCCTCAGACAGTAGATAGAACAAATGTTTCTACCAATTATTTTTTTACTAGTTATAATTAAGTAGTAAATAACAATTATTTTTGTGTATTTTTCCAAGGGGACCAACAATAAAAGATGGAAAAATATGTGATGTGCGTGCAAGTGGTCTAAATAAAAACGTTATATAATTTACATAATGTGATAAAAACTCGGCATCTTTTATTAAGACAGTGACCTCAAAAAAAACTGGTTTAAACGAGGAAAATTATAATCGCTTTATATCAACATAAAAAAACAAGTTTTCTTTATTAAAAAAATAATGAAATAAAATTCAGGGAACAGTCTGACATAAATATAAATAGTCCCAGACTAAGCTTTATCTATAGTTTAAGCATGTATATTTGTATATAATGATACTTTTAATACATAGACACTGATCCAAAACTTAAGAATAAGTACTTGTTCTCATCACACAGAGGAACACTTTACCTTTTTCCGAAGTTAAACTAGTAAAATATCCCATACATCTATAAAAAAGGTCGTTTTGTGTAAAGTCTTAGGCAGAAGCCGCTCTAGCCCATGTAGACCCATGTGCATTAATACCCTGGCATCCTGTAGGGTCTTTGATAGTGGCGGCGCCACGAGCGAGGCAGCTCTTTCTAAAATCCTGCGCTTGAATGCAGTGCACAGCCTGCACCATAGGTAAAGCCGTTCCTGCTCTCAGGGAGGGATCAAAATACTCATCCAGAAACAACCGGAGTATAACAGGCTTAGTTCCACCACAGTTGGTAACCAAACTATAACCTGATACAACCAGAACTATTATGATGCGGCAGAGGGGTTGAGGCCATACAAATTGGGAGAATGATTAGACCGATATCAGAAGGTTAGAGCGAATTTTGTACTTTCTAAGTTAATAGCCTGCTGCTACTGTCAGAGATGTCTACCAACTGCCCTCAATGACGGCCATAATGTTTTGGCAATACAGCTTGCGGAAATTTCTAGACGTACAAGAAGCATTAATATTCTGCTGTCACCTGAGGAAGACATAAGGAAAAGATAAGGCCAGTTCAAACGTCCTAGGCTAGCTTTGGCACTGCGCAGAATGCAAATTAGGCTTTTCCTCTTCAAATGGAAAGAAGTTTCCAGAATTTGTACTTGATATTTTTTTCATCGCAAACTATTGACCTAATTGATTGCATGATTATGTATGTACATCGATCGGTGGTTAAATAACTATAGGTAGGCATAAGCTACACATGTTTACGATATGAAATCTGGCAATGAAAGTTTACAGGTTTGAGTATTATTATTGGTCCATACTGCCGATTTGATCATACTTTAGTAGCTACTCGTAAATTTATCAATAGAACTATAAGAACCCCTTTGTTTAATGATCTTGAACTGAACAACTTGCGGAGACTTTGCGAAATTACTTTCTAAGGTAAAATCTCGTTTAAAAAAGTTTAAACATGCACTGACAATTTAATTTAAAACGTAAATAAACATTAAATGTCGCATGGTGCCAATTCTCATAGCAAACATGGCCTTAGTCGAGTCGTGCGTTCAGAATTAGGCCCGTAATTAGATGTCACCGGTAAGTATTAACGGCTGCGATCAACAAGTTCCTGGTGACAATCTTGGAGGAAAACCTCTACAAAATGTAGAAGAAACATTACTTACAACTCGTAAGTGGAATTCAGTGGCGTTCACCAATTTAAATTAGTATTTTTTTAACATAGGACACCGGGCAGGTGATCGGCCTGATACAAAGTAAACGCCGCAGCCTATAGACATTTTAGTAACACCATGGGCGAAGTATAAACGGTGTCAGTCTCAACGAAGTTTTGGACATCCTTCTTAAAACACCTTTATAAGAACTGTAACGATTTAACAACAATTCAATTTTAAAACGTCATAGATAAATTATTAAACATTGCCAGCGTGTAAACTGAAAGTGTTCTTCTCGTTCAACTTTTCCGCATTCTCTTTACCGTTGTCTTCAAACGTTTTTAAATATGTGTTTTAAAGTACTAACTATCACATAACTCGTCCTTCATAGAAACTAAATAACTGAAGACACAAGAACGTCACGATCTCGCTAATTGTAAACGTGTGACAAGCTACGTAAAATACCAATTTATTGCGGAAGATTTACGGTTTTCCTGTACAAATGCGATGAATATTGGAGACGTCATACTTACTAATGCCGTACGGCCGTTTTAGTCGGTTTGTCAATTTCGTACTCAATTAAAACATTTAAAACCACAATTAACAAGAATAATAAAGAATTAACATATCAATACCTTTTCCATCTTCCAAAAATTTCACGACGTGATCTATTTGTTGGACTAGCACGACTTGTCCTGCTTTTTGTCTATCGGTTATTATCAAAAAGTTTTTATAGTTGTTGAAAATTCTGTAGCTCTGCCTACCCCACTCTGGGAATAAAGGCGTGAGTTTATGTGTGTGTGTGTGGTAATTTCCCTTAGTCTATACCTACAAGATAGCTACCGAAGGAATAAATTACATCAAACGAGAAAACTATAGTTAGCGGGGATTTGTCTGTTGACTTGACATTCGACTTCAAGCCTAGACAATTTTTTTGCTCACTTAAAGGAAAAGCACGTCCATTCCTTTTCTGAAATATTGGCCATAACTTTTCGCGTTTACAAGAAAACATGTTTGCATGCTGATTTCGTTCCTAGATGACTACAGAAAATGTGTTGATTACTTCTTCTCTAAGTTTTCCAATTACCATTTTACCATCAATATTTTAAGAACTTGCCCTATATTCGTCAATAACAATTTTGATGGTATAGTTCTTGTGTTGGTCACTTGCCTTATATTAGTTGATGTTGATTGTCCTTCTCCCTGCTCTTGACAGTGACTCCAACCTTCAACCCACAATGGATCCAGCACAATATCGTAAATAGGTTTTATGTCCAAGTAATGGTAACCACTGGACAATGATGACACTCCTCCTCGCCGCTATTAAACCTCTCAATGGATCATTCAGAATTAAAACTAAATAATCACTTCCGTAACCGCTAGAAACCTTTGAAGGTCCTCTTTTTATTCAATAATTCACTAATGATTTGTATTGTATGCTACTGTTTACAAACATTGAACATTCAAAATTCTTAAACATGTTTAAAACGTTATTAAGCAACTACATACCTCTAGAATAATGGCACAATCTATAAGGTACAATATACCTACGCATTTGCAGTCTAAAAATTACAGTCTTTAGATTGCAGTCTTGAGATTTGCTTTCTCCATGCCAAATACGAAATATATATCGTGGATACCTATAAATACGTAATACCTACTCGACATGCATTACAAATCTTTCCAATCTGAAGAGGCTGTTCCGCAAAACACTTGTTAATGTTTATTGATGATAGATTTGTGAGACACTTAAGAGAGAACTACGTAAGTAAAACACTTCTTGTTTCTATCATGCATACCAGACTAGATACGGTTAATACTTTAAAATGTCCAATTTCAAAATCCATGTTCCAATTTCAAAATAATGTACTGACTGCGAGTGACACAAATATCTAATTTTATATTATAAGTATAAATAGTGTACCTATAAAAATCAGAAGGAGACGGAGACGTTTTTTTCAGATCCAAATACAAATGTACTACCTAGTAAGGTTGAAAATTACGAATTAATTGGTAGTTTGGAACAATAGAATTAAGTAGGAAATCGCAATTCTGTTGACAAAAACAAAACACATATTTTTTATCATATTGGCTAACATAATAACCAAATATTATTGGGTAGGTTTTAGATCAGAAATTTGGAAACACTTATGTTTAAAATTCTCAAATAAATGTTTAAAAGTACAACAACGTTCGTAGAGTTAGTTATCTACGAAACACTTTCCATCTCGAGACCCTGACAACTTGTCCGATCTTTTTGTTGGTAAACAAAGATACAGCAATCTTTTTGCTCGCATTAGCAGTCAAAGAATCGACCGTCTTTATCCCCGATAAGATCTAATTTGTGTGGAATCGCGCGTTAAATTGATAGTTGTAAGAAACCTTTAAGAAGTAATTAGGTACCTACTGCCCTATATTTTGTTTTTGCCGTAGTTAAACGGTTTTTGTTGACGAATGGGCAGTTAATTGTGTCAACGAGTACTTAATCAAGTAGATAAGTATAGTAGTAGTAGTTTGCAAATTTGCTTCGTTTTTTAACTTCCACATCGAATTTGGCTATTGTTATCAAATTGCTTTGATTGGCTACTTCAAGCAGAAGCAAGACAGTAATAGAACGAAGAAATACGTAAATTGAAGAAAGTAACAAAGTTGAATAATTTCCTGAGCCATTTTGTTTAGATTAGTTCATTTTTCTCTCTCCAAAATACTAAAAAGATTGAAAATGTTCCCAACCGAGAAAATCATTGCACAGCCAGACATTAGAGAAAACTGGCATTGTCATTATTTAGATGAGTTGTCATTTTTCAAACAGAAATTAATATTTAACACATGAAGTACCGAATAAAAAGAAATCATTAGTGTAACATGGCTTCACTTATATAAATGGAGAAATCGTTTGCCGTGATGGACTGGACATTCCTACATGCAAATTTGACAACACTTAAAAGCTAGCATGCTTCAGCGTCCACTATTTCCTGATCGCTAAAAATTGACTATATTACTTTTTACTCCTTATTGAACTAAAACTAAAAGGACTCTTATTACGAATGTCTAAATAGAGCTCAGACTGCAAGTTACCCAACATAGATAAATCACCTGAAAATAACTAAAACCACTTTACAATTATTTTTTTGCATTTTGTGTTCAAGTACAGGGAAACTATTGTTTTCCATATCGCATTGATTATATGTCATGAAAGGAAAGTATAAATGACAAACATCATAGGAATCAACGCCTAATTTAGATTGAGACTCTATAGGCGACATAACTTTTGGTAAATAATCAATGTATTTTGCGATTTCAGATCTACTGTACGAGAACTACATTCCAAATGATCCTGAGAAGCAAGACAGCATCCTCCGCAAGTTATCCGACTACTGCGGAAAGTCCATGTTCAACTACACCACTGAAGATGCCGACCCACCTTTCAAGTGGGACTTCTATCACTCTTTCTTCTTCTCTTACACCGTCGTCAGTACTATTGGTGAGTCTCCTTACAGTTCCTAAAGTATATTCTGCTTCTTCTTTACATTACTTTAGTAACCTAATTTTAATTTTACCTTCTTACTCACCTTCTTACATCCACATCTATTTTCACATAAAAGCTTGCAGGCTTGAACTTGCGATTTTTCTGCCGTTGCAAATGTTCATCAGTAGCGGGAATTACTTAGAGCCATTACTTGATATATCTTCTCCTATATGTTACAAATGAGAAAATAACTACTTTTAACGCGGATACTCTATAATATTACAGGGTACGGCAACTTGGCCCCTACGACACATCTCTCCCGGATCCTTATGATTTTCTACGGTCTCTTCGGTATCCCAATCAACGGTATCTTGCTTGCTAATCTTGGTGAATACTTTGGAATTCAGGTATGTTTAACACATTATTGTTATATGTAAACAAACAGCTTTGTAAAACCATTTGTCCAAAATCTATAAAATTACATCGATTTTTTACTCTTGTCCCATTGTTGGAGAGTTGCTTTTTAGCTTGGTTTATTCTGGTTCTTGAACATATTGTTCTCAAAATAATTATTTATTATATTTTCACAGTTACAACTTGTTGTTTATTGCTTTGGTTAGATTTTTAGTAGTACATTAATAACGCCTTTACGTATTGATTAGCAAACACGTTGTCCCTAAATATATTCCTATGCTTATATCAGTATTACAAATGGTGTTTTAATTTTTCAGCTCATCTCAGTCTATCGCAAGTACAGGAGGAAAAATGCGAAACGTGCCAACAATCTGGGTTACTTCTTCCATAACCTCGGCATGCTGGGTCAAATCTTCTTGTACCTGGTGCCTGGCTTTTTGTTCTTCATCTTCTTACCTGCCTGCATCTTTGTCGTCTTTGAAGGATGGGATTTTGTCGCTGCCATTTACTATGCCTTCGTCACACTTACAACTATTGGTTTTGGAGATTTAGTTGCTGGTACGTTTAATTTGTTTCTTTTAATAACATTTACGTTACGTTACGTTAGTCGATGAACGATTGATAAGTATAGACACCTCTTCAAAACTTTGAGTTTAACCAACTTGTTTATTATGTAATACATGTTTGCATTACTGTTTCAGGCACCGTCAACAATGGCTTCGCAAACAGTTATTTTTGCATCTATGAAATATTTCTCATATTCTGGATCACCTTCGGCCTCGGGTACATCGTCATGTTACTTGGATTTATCACCAGTGGCATGCGATCAGAGTCTGTACACCGTTTGGAACAGAAATTTGCCAATCAATTCAAGTCGACACAAAATAAAATCTTGCAAGGATTCACTAGGGACATGGCGGTGATAAGGAAGATCATAAACGAAGCCAACGTGATAAAACTTAAGGTGAGTGTGTATTCTAAATGAAAATAATAAAATCGGTTATGTCTTGTTTACCTTCATAGCATATTAAAACTTTATGCCGCGCTTGTTTTCCTGGTGGTAATCAAGTTTTCCTTTTGGCAGTTTTCCGCTGGTATTGAGTTTTATTTCTATTTTTACAGCCCGTTTATGTGGAGGCTGCACCACGTCTCGTGAGGAGCGCTAGCTGCCCAAATTTGACAATCGATGGGGAAACAAGAGGCCCAATTCACAAAAGAAGGAGAGCTAACTCCGAGAATATCTACCTTTCGACCAGAGACATACTACGAATCCAATCTGATACCGATTTACTTGGAATAGATAAAGACAAGACTTTCTCTGCTTCCGCCATCGTGAAACCTGCCGAATTATTAGCTAGAGTTGTTAACGTTTTGGGAGGTTTTGAACCGCAACCACAAGAAAAAGGGGTTCATATGTTTAATGATGATGAAATTTTAGCTAGTGAAAAACTACCGGTTTTCAGCATTGGTAAAGATATAATAAAAAGTTCACCAAAGAGAGACAGAGCTTTTAGTGTAGCAGTCCCAAATTATAAAAAAGATTCAGTACCAAGTATACAAAGCCATGATCTCACTTGGACGAATGGTGATTCGGGTGATAAGTTCCGAAAAGAAGCTAATATTCGAACTGGCAAAATGTCTTTACCAGAAGGGCATATTGCGTTGACTCCTGTGCAAGAATCTCAACCTAAAAGCATCTTGTCAAAACTATTCCGAAAATCAAGTTCCACGGAAAACCCTGAAGATTATACTAAAAATACCACAAAAGAAAGAGTAAGTATTGCCCAAGGTGTCAACGAAAATGTTATTAGTAGGCCACGACGCGGAAGCATATTCCCATCGTTTGATTTTCATCAAGAAGACGATCAAGCTAAGGCTTACAAAGAAAAAACTAAGCGAGGTCGCCACAGTATATTCCCTACATTTGATTTCTCAGAAGATACTGACGAAGAGGAAGCTGCTGCTATTAAGAAATATCAACAAAAAACTAAAAGGCATAGTATATTTCCTACATTCGATTTTAGCGAAGACGACGACGAAGCAGCCGGCAAAGCCTACAGAGAAAAGACTAAATCAGGGAGACATAGTATATTTCCTAAATTTGACTTTAGTGACCATGAAGAAGACACGGCTAGGCAATATAAAGAAACCACAAAACGTGGCAGAAGGAGTATTTTCCCAACATTTGATTTTAGTGAGTCTAAAAATGATGAGGAAGATGATGATACTTTAGATGAGCAAGAAATTCAAAAGTACCAAAATAGAACTAAGAAAGGACGACTAAGTTTATTCCCGACTTTTGGAAAATCAAAAAAGAATGACGAAGATGACACTATGCCCGATGATTCAGAGGAAGTAAAAGAATATCAAAAGAAAACAAGCCGCGGTCGCCTTAGCTTATTCCCAACGTTTGGTAAAAATAAGGCTGAAAAAGCTAGTACTTCTAATGATCAACCAAGTGATCTGGAAGCAAGTATTAGAGAATACCAGAGGAGAACAAATCTTGGTCGCGGTAGTTTATTCAGTGGTGAAATAGACAATTACAAAGAAAATACAGAAAGTGGACGAAGTAGCTTATTTGATAATGAATTAGAAAATTACAAACAGAAAACTAAACGAGGTCGTGGCAGCATGTTTGACCCTGACGTCAATTTATCTAGTCTTCCAGAATCAGAACAAGTACAAGTGTTGGAACAAACCAGTGTAGCTGACTTGCTGCGCGCTTTAGCAGTCCTAGAAACTGCTGCTCCCGGTAGTGCAGCGAGTCCCTCGGAACCTGCTGGAATTTTAGAACTACTATCTCAACCACTTCCTGTTTCTACTAGAAGACGTGGTTCTATAAGGCCAGAGTTTACACTGCCTCCTATACCGAGCAGGTCTGAGCCAGCTGAAACGGCGGCTGCTGAAACGGCCGGACCTAGAAGGAGAAGAATATCAGGAAGAAGTGCACCTCCACAATTTACTCCTACTTTAGCTACAGTAGTAGCTGGAGCCGAGTTACAAACGACTGCGAAAGCAGCTAGAGAGAATCGTATGACAATGTTGTCACAACCACCACCTCCTTACTCTGAGAGTGTAGATGAACCTCTCCATCCAAAAGTGAGGAGGTATTCTCCTGCCCCGGGGGGACCAGGGAGGTCAAGTGGGCCCGTGCCTAGACTCTTTTCTCGTATTCGCAAAGAAAGTGTTGCCAGTATAGAGGAAGGGGACTCCAGACGCGGTAGTCTGACGGACGTAGTGATAGACAATAATAAAGACAATACGTAACCCAGTGCCTTTATAGTACAATTTTAATATTTAATTGTTTTAGTTTAAGTCGCCGACTAATTTATAAAATATAAGCCGTCCAAACATTGAACTGTGTATTATTTTGAATAACTCCTAGCTTAGGTGAAGTTTAAACATACTCGTAGCATTTACCAGTGGCGTAACTATTATATCGTTCATTGAATACAAAACGGACACAATCCGAAATGAGTCAGTGTTGCATTTTAAAATTAGAAGCTGTTGTAATAGGATTTTTAATGTAAGAGCAAATTATTTTGAAATATGTCCGTTTTGTATTCAATGAGCTATATGGTGACAGAGCGGGCAAAATATATTTCTGCCAAAACGCATAGAACCACATTTAGAGTTGGTAAAGATTGCAATTAGTCTTAAATATTTTTTACCATTGGAACAATTGGAAACTAAATGCCAGTGGCGTAACTATACCATCTAAGGCTCGTAAGACATTCGTCGGATAGGGCATTCCTTTCACTACTATTATAAAAATGGAATGAATATTAGGTTCTTCCTGTGCTCACGGCCTTTCGGACCGGGGGCGTCTCACAGGCCGGGCATTTGGCCCGCTCTGCCACGGTTCTATGCCTTTTGGTAGAAATATGTTTGACCGAATGTATCAATTCCGTTTGCCACTAAGTTTTATTTCTGTGAATAAACGTAACCTAACGTACAAGGTTCCCGACGGTGGCACAATCAAGGAAATTGATTCCTAGACCATTTTGGACTATGTCTAAGTGATATACTGTAAATAAAATCATAAGAAGTCTCTTACGTTTTGATTGATTACGTTACTATGATATAGTGCAAAATGGTCCAGTAATCAATTTACTTTACTGTACTGAAATAAATCCTGAAATATTAATGGATATCTCAAACTATAAATAAATGCAATCAGGCAATCACAATCTGTTGCTTCACTTAAATCTAGACTGAAGAGGTACTGGCTTGACTCTTGTTCCTGATCTAAGACTGTGTGTCCTTTCTTCCTTTCATACTTATATATATGATCTTTTCATGTTGACGTGAAGATGTCAACACTTTTCTTTGCATTATTTAACATTTTGTTATAAATTTGGAGTTGTTGATCGCTTAGAACGCTATTTTTCTTTTTACTTTTACTACCGCACTTCTGTTTCCTGTGGGCGACCCTGAGGTCTCCATACTTACTGTCTTTTTCTGTTTTGTGGATTCAAGAAAAATCATTTTGACGCCTCTTCTCTTAGCAACCGCCGAACCTACTTCATACTGTCATAACATAAAAATAACAACATTATTTTGGATTACTTACCGTTTTACCTTTCTATTTGATCGTGTTCCAGTTTCAGTGCCAGTTGTTTCGTGTTTTTTTTTTAATGTGCTTTTGATAATGTGGTTCTTGTTTTTTTTTATTCAAGTGCTTTTTTTTTTTATTTATATAAGTGTCTAGTTTTTAATAGTGTGCATGCAACCCGCGACACAACCCGGTAATGGCACGTCGGCAAACTTACACACATGCCACCAGTGTTCAAAATCATTCAAGAGTATCAGAGGTTTGAATATTCATGTCACTAAAACCCACAGATCATGCCTTAGCCAACATTGCACACCCATAAACGTTAATCCTCTTATTCCATCTTTAACTCCTGCTGCCATTGACCCACCTACCGGTTCTTTCCATTTTCATCTTAGTACACTTAAAAATAACTGTTTAGTTTTAAAAAGAATTCCTCGCGGGGCCAGAATCTCCGTCGCGACTCATCTTTCGCACATTATTGATAAATGCACTCAAAGCAATAGCACCGAAGACTGGCAGAACCTTTTACTTTTCTCATACCGCACCCTCCATGTCCATGAAGATGACTCGAAAGTTTCCCTCACACAAAAAATTAAAAACAACTGTGTAAATCCTTCATCTAGTCTAGTTTTAAAAAGAAATCAACTACATTTTTTAACCTTCGCAAAAACGTTGAATCGAAAATTAGCGACGGAGATTTGAAAGGCGCCGCTCGTCTCCTCTTCTCAAGCGACGTGCTGTCACCGGATACTCCTGACACCCTTTTGGCCTTACAGACTAAACATCCCCCAGCTCCTCTAACTCCATATTTTTTCGACCCTCCAACGGCAATCCAGGCTTGCTTAAAAATTCAAAATAATCATATTGTTACAGCGATTAATTCTTTTAAAACTGGTTCTGCTGCTGGTCTGGACGGAATCTCACCCCAACACCTGAAAGACCTCATTTCTCGCTCGGCGGGCGATGCGGGGACGCATCTCATTAATTCAATCACCAATTTAATTAACTTTATGTACTCCGGCAATATCAATCCAGAAATTGTTCCCATTTTATACGGTGCTAACCTCATCGCCCTCACTAAAAAAGACGGGGGGGTGAGACCGATTGCCGTTGGATCAACACTTCGTCGCTTAGCATCCAAAATTGCAGTTCGGCACATCTCATCAAAATTACAGGCTCAGTTCGAACCTATTCAGCTAGGATTTGGCATAAAAGGAGGGTGCGAGGCAGCTGTCCATGCCTTACGCACGTACCTCTCCATCGGAAATTGTGAAGTGTTGATCAAAATTGACGTCAAAAATGCATTTAACTCTGTGAACAGGGACACCCTACTGGCAGAAATAAAACAGAACGTCCCGGAAATTTATAATTATCTTTTACATTGTTACGCGGACCCAACTAAATTGTTGTACCGCGGAAACGCATTGTCTTCGGAAGTTGGCTGCCAGCAGGGTGACCCCCTTGGGCCGGCAATTTTTAGTTTAGCTATAAATCCAATCATTCAAAATTTAAAGTCAAAATTTAACGTTTGGTATTTAGATGATGGGAGTTTAGGAGGTGATGTCGATACAGTTTTATCTGACCTTTCGTCCATTCAATCTAAATTCCAAGCAATAGGTTTAGAACTAAATTTCAGTAAATGCGAACTTTTTATTCAAAATTCTTCCTTGAGTTGTTCTGTTATCAAACAAAAATTTGACAATCTAACACCAAAAATAAAAATAGTTGACAAAAAATCACTCAACCTCCTAGGGTCCCCTGTTTTTGAAGACGCAATTCCAGACTTTATTCAAAACACTGTTTTAAAATTTCAAAATTACGAGGACCGTCTTCTCGAAATAAGTCCACATTATGCTTTTTCGGTTCTTAAATTCTGTCTTTTTGTTCCTAAATTTATGTACCTGCTTCGCTGCTGCCCTTTTTGGAAATTTCAAAATCTCTTAACGCAAATCGATGATATTATTAAATTAAATTTGGATTCTATTTTGAACATTCAGCTAAGCGAGCAATCCTGGACTCAGGCATCCCTCCCCATCCGCTTTGGTGGACTAGGGATCCGCAAAATTTCTTGTGTTTCTTTTCCAGCTTTTTTGTCTTCCGTTCATAGCTCGGCCAGTTTAGTAGGTAAAATCCTTTGCGCTTTGCCCTCAAACTACACGACTGCCGACTTGGAGGAAGCCAAAAATGCCTGGAGACTTGCCTACCCAAGCAGTAATTTTCCAGACAATTTAAATTCTCAGAGGTGTTGGGATGACATAACCTCTAATATAACTTATAACACCCTTATAAGGAGCAGTTCAGGGTCTGAGCGTGCCAGGCTCTTGGCGGTGGGAACCAAAGAAGCTGGCTACTGGCTACATGCACACCCATCGCCAAATACTGGTACTTTTTTAGAGCCTGAAACACTCCGAATTTCAACTTGTTTGCGTCTTGGTGTCCGGGTCTGCTCTCCACACATATGCCCCTGTGGCAATGAAGTCGATTGTCTGGGTCACCACGGACTTTCATGCCAAAAAAGTGCGGGCCGCTTCTCTAGACACGCCGCGCTCAATGACATTATCCGCCGGTCTCTTGCCTCCGTCAACGTTCCCGCTTTACTAGAGCCAACCGGTATCGCTAGGGACGACGGCAAGAGACCTGACGGTATGTCTTTAATTCCGTGGAGTATGGGGCGAGTGCTGGTGTGGGATGCTACTTGTGTAGACACCCTAGCCTCGTCACACCTCCGCGGAACGGTAATTAAACCAGGCGCGGCGGCTGAGGCGGCCGAAAGCATGAAGAAAAATAAGTACAAGGGTCTCGGTGCGGAATATCACTTCGTTCCTTTTGGCGTCGAGACCCTTGGTCCGTGGGGACCCGGTGCTATTAGCCTTTTTAAGGAGTTATCAAAAAGGCTAATAGAAACCAACGGAGACCATAGAGCTGGCAGCTTCCTCGGCCAACGCTTAAGCATTGCAGTACAACGAGGAAATGCTGCCAGCATCTGTGGTACTTTGCCACGGGGGCCCTTTCTTAGTTTTTAGTTTTTATTTAGTTTTAATTTTATAGTATTTAGTTTAGTGATAAGTAGGTTTTATTTTAGTTTTAATTTATTGTAAATTTATTTGTCCTGTAATTGTTTATGTGCAATAAAGGTTATTTATACATACAATGTATTTATTTATTTATTTATCCTATTTAATATATATATTTATTATACCTACATATTTATTTGCTATTATTATTTTAATCTTCTGTATCTTTAATACGTTGTACGTTTAGCCATCCATTGTGTTTATTCTTCTCTCAATCGCTCAAAGGTTAACTGTAAGAGATCCCTTATAGGGATAAGTTCGCCTTTGTACATACTTACCTTTTTTGTTTCTGTTTATTTTTGATTTGTTATTTTCTGTTTGTACAATAAAGAGTTTACATACATACATACATACATACATAAATAAATGCAAAAATGTTGTTTTACTTCTTTGTTAGGAACTACGACACTGTTCGTGATATTATCTTTGTTATCTTTTTAATTTCACGAAGAAAAGGTACTCCTGGCTTTTCCTGCTAGCAAATCCAAATCTTACTCTAAATCCTTCTCGGTACATTCTGTTCGTTTATGGAATAGCCTTCCAACTGATATCAGGCAATCACAATCTGTTGCTTCACTTAAACCTAGGCTGAAGAGGTACTGGCTTGACTCTTGTTCCTGATCTAAGACTGTGTGTCCTTTCTTCCTTTCATACTTATATATATATATTTATACATACAATGTATTTATTTATTTATTTATCCTATTTAATTTATATATTTATTATACCTACATATTTATTTGCTATTATTATTTTAATCTTCTGTATCTTTAATATGTTGGACGTTTAGCCATCCATTGCTTTTATTCTTCTCTCAATCGCTCAAAGGTTAACTGGAAGAGATCCCTTATAAGGATAAGTTCGCCTTTGTACATACTTACCTTTTTTGTTTCTGTTTATTTTTGATTTGTTATTTTCTGTTTGTACAATAAAGAGTTTACATACATACATACAACGAGAAAAGTGGCAACATTAGTACATTTATGACCGGTTTTAATTTCACTGGAAGTAATTGAATTAGACCAGTTTTCATAAAGACGTCTTTTGCAAGTAATGTCATCGCATTTCCAAGAATCTTCTAAAAACCACTTAATATATTAAATTCATCTGTTCAATTTATATTAACTTTGCTAATTTGTTTTAATGGATTTTAAGAGAAGGTATTGTAGTCGACAGGAAACCGTGTCAGATACCTATTTAATTTATTACAACAGCGTAGGAAAATTGATCTCAAGGAATTTATTTCCTTTTTTTGTTGTTTTTCCCTAACAGTTCAAAGGGGATTTACCTATACAGTGACATAGTAAACACAAGTTTTTAGTGATTATGTTTTAATTAGTATCTCCAAATATACTTAGTCTTATGTCTACCTGCTATAAAGGTATATTTATATATATTTAGTCATTACACTAATATAGTGTAGGTACTTACAACAAAATAAATAGCTATTACGTGAATCCCGGTATAACAACGCAACGGGAAATATTCACACATTCACTTCAGACTATAGTAAATTGATAATAACAATAGATTGCGGGTCCCTATACTAAGTATGAGTATTTGAAACAACTTAGCAACAATACCGTAAGGAGCATAATACTTAATATTTACAAACAAACAACGTACGTCCACTTTAAATTATGATTTACATAAAGCGACTTCGGTCAGCGAATCGCGTCGATCGAGCATCGCGTGCTCTTCAAGAGTCGTGCTCAGCACAAGTCACATCTGGACAACAGACTCAGTCCCATAGCATCAAGTTGCTAAACTGTCCTGTCTTACAGTTTTTTCTATGCTTGGACTCGTGAATGATAGATCATTATCATTAATAACAGTTTCAAATATAGAAATGAGGTTGTCTATCCCGATGAGGTAGCCGTCTTCGTGATTCCCGACCTTCCAGGCGGAGTTGTGGTCTATATTCACATTGTCTGGTACTGGGACGGTTTTCGCAAAGTCAATCATCCATATAGATGCCCGTCTTTTGTCGTGGACAAAGAGTAGCGAGCTCCCGATCAACTCGTGCGTTTTGAAGAAGTGCGATTCTACCAGGGTTGCGCGAATGCTCTTTAGTCTCTCCAAATACCTCGCCTGAAATAAAAAAAGATGACTTTAGAAAATCTTGTGGACGTAGGTTTTTAGTGGATTTAGTTTGCAGGGCAATTACTAATGGTATGGTAAGTAGGTAAGTTTTTTTGCAAACGCTAAATTTTTACAAGGCGCCTGGTTATAAGAGCAATATCACGTCCTGTTGAACTAGTATGTTTAGCAGTTTATTAGCAGCTTGCAATATGCTCAGAGAAATTAATCCAAACCGGCAACACTCAGATTTAGTTAAAGACAATCAAATTGGTCCTTAGTGCGATATATAATGTTTTTTATATACAAGTTTAAAAAAGGAAAATGTCTCTGATAGCAGTGTAAGAGTTTGACTCAGAATATCGAATTAAAATTTAAATACATAACAATTATAAAAGATGGAAGGTAATCGCATAAACATGCTATCGGAAACTTACAGGAGCGTTAGGGAAACTGCTGGTAAACTCCTTGAACGCCTCCATTATCTGATCTCTGGTCTTCGTGGTTTTGAAGTCTTTGGAGCTGGTGCCGTCTGCCTTCTTAACACCGTCAATCCTGAAGCCTAGGGTAGATGTGGAACTGATAGTTTCTCGCCAGATCATGTATCGTGGCTTGGTCACGCCTTTACTTCTGTGTTCTTCTTCTGTTGGCGCTTTCGGGTCTATTTGGATCATTTTCTCGTACATGTCCTGTAAAAAAAGATTTTCGGGTTAGATGTGTCTATTTGCTATTCAAAATCTTTCGGTAACATTACTCAACTCTTATGGCTGCCTTTTAATTAGTGTTGAAATAAACTATTTGGCTATTATTGCAAAGATGACGTTATTGATCGTATCATTGGAAATCTACTACTGTAGGTAGGTATAACTAAATGATTATGACCAAACCGGTTCTTATCTTTCAAGTCAGTTCATATTTATAAACGTTTGCGATAATGATACTATTTATATGAATTAACTAACAATTAAAACGGACGTCATGCTTACAATAACCTATTATCTCCATTTAAGGTCAATTAAAGAAAAAATATCTGCGTTGATACATAACAAGTTTCATTAAATATGAATTCACGGCGTTCATTTGAATTTTAACGTTCAAAGCTAGTAATTCAACACAAGGCAAAATCAATTAATAACAAAGTCAACCCTGGGATTTTAACCATAAACGGGTTGACAGCCTAAGCTAAGTAGAGAAAAAGTATCAACACCTTTTTGAATATTTTTTATTAATGACAGGAGCTTTAAGTAGCTTACGAAAAAAAAAGTCCAAGATTTAGTACATAGGCTAGAGATTTAAAAACTGAACCTTTTTAAAAATGGACCTAAAAAAAATTACTTACTTTTCTTAACTTAGTCTTTTCCTTGGCTTTGGCGAGTTCTTCCTCCAGGTATGTCCTGACTCCGATCTTGCAGTCCATGACGCAGGGGCAGTCGAAATCGCTTAATAAGTCTTGCAGTTGGAGGTATACTGATTAAAGGTGATTAAGAAAATTTACAAAAGTATTGAATGAGCTGGCAGCATTTTTGGTGTAAAGTTCTTCCACCTACTACGATGCACCACATCTTTTAATTTACGTGCATTTTCGCAATTGTACAACGTCTAGTTAAGAAATAAGGCACGTACCTATATTGTTAGCACTAAAGCCGTTTAAATCATACTGAAAAATCTATTTAAAAAGTCATGATGCTTCGACTTTTAGGAACTACCAGTGTACATTTATCTAATGGGTGTCCCTAAAACCAAAGACACTGGAACGTTTTTAGAACTGAACATCGTCATTCGGGATTTAGCATATGGCAACTACCACCATTCATAATGCACTATGAGTCAGAACATTCAGAATGTACTCAGGTGGGCTGCAATTACAAATATTTGTATTAAAAACATCTTTATGCATTTTACGCAAGTGATGTACCAACAAAGTTATGTTATGTATTTCTTTGATAGTATGTTAAGAAGCAGTAGAAATGTAACTCGAAAATATTCTAATCATAAATATACGTAGACTACATCTTTTAAAGTTAGTTCTATTAACGTTTGTACTTGAAGTCTAGAGAAGATTGTTTTGTTTTGTATTTGTGAAAAGGATACGTTCTCCATCATCGCATGTCACTTGTCCCTTGTATTCAGGAACAAACGGCCGAAGGATGTCTTTCATCAGCAACTGGAAGAAAAAAATACGTTAACTTCTTTGCTAACAACTACAATGTGTTTAGTTTACTGAACTTACAATATTACCATTTTGTTGATCATCTTGAGTTATTAAAAATGCAAAATAATCATAAGTTAAATACATCCTATTTTTACACAACCAACATTTTAAAACGAAACTAAAACGTGCGAAAGTTAGATAACTTCAGTGTGGTCATTTTATCAAGGTTTATATCGCAAAAATCGGTCAGTGAACTATTTACTCTATCGAAATAGTTGGTTAATTAAAAATAAAACAATCGATGACGCATGATGCCTAGCAGTTATCACTATTGACGTCAATCGACAAACTGGAAACGTTATTTTAAACTTATAATTTAAAATAAGTAATTTTGATGTTTTAGTACGAAACTATGTGAAAACTTAACGTTGTTATTTTTCTGTGACAACAGATTATTCAATATGAATAAAGTGCGATTAAAATAAATCAAATTAAAGATGACGGTATCCTTTTGCGAAAAAAATCCCGCGGGATTTTTAACCTCTTATATGTGACTTCAAACGCCACGTCTTAATTCGGTCTTACATCAATATGTTTAATTGGTAACAGCTAAGAAGAACAATTTCAAATTTAGCGAGAAAGTCAAAGGTAACCAGTTCGTTTGTCTTACTAAACTGTCGTCTAAACCTAAATTAAACTCAAATCGTGAATAAATAAAATCTTGCTTTACCAATTTACGTTTGTATTGCTAATAAGCCAGAGGTCAAGATGGGACTCTCAGCTCGGGAAAAACCGAAACGTAGGCAAGACATGCCAAAACGTCCATGAAGTTCCGACTCACGTATGTGGTTGGGTTTTTTACAATGCAAGTATCATATTAAAATAGTAGTAAAACATTGGGTCAATTAATAGTTGTAATACAAATATAACTCCTAAGTACTAACCAGTTATTATTCAATTTAAAGCTATGAATCGATCGTACCAAACAAATTTGCAGTTCCAAATTTCCGTCCATTATGTCCACAATCACGCTTTTTGTGAGTTTTTCACTGAGTCACTAACAATTATGAAATTAGGGGATACTGACGCAGATGACATTCTAGTAGCGTTCGTCACAATTCCTAGTAGTCGGTGTTACTAGACACATATGGTATTGCGCGGGGGAAAAGACACATTGGCACAAATGAGACAAAGAGGTCGTCAGTTAAGTGATTAAAAAACCCATTCAAGCTTTAGTCATGCGGTATACTCCGTAATCTCCCATCATCATACGCTTGTTAAGATTTTCACGAGATTCGTTTCTATGAAGTGAGCGCTATTTCAAATGCAGTAAGTGACTAAAGTGACCATTTAAATTCTTACTGCAATTGAATATACTGCAGTTACGAAGTATTCTCTGACGTACAAGGCCGGCATTGACGATCAGTATTAAACATCTAAACCTATTTTAAAACAGTTGAAGAAAAATGGTGGTTACAGTCGGAATGCTTTTATTTTACTTGCGTTAGGGTGATTGGGTAGTTCTTTACCTTGAAATTTTATATGGTATACATTATTCGCAAAGCCGTAAAATGAGCTAGTTAAGGTCCTTACTTTGAAACACCTCTCCTCCTGTTGGCACAGTTTCTTCAGTATGGTCCCCTGGTCAGGACCCGCCTTGAAGTTGCCCTGGTGCCCCGCAAGCTGGACCCAGGGGTACCGCTGCTTCTTGTAGGTCTGGAAGAATGGCGTCCACTGCACAATGTTGCGGAGTTTTCGCCACCTCTCTGATTGCTGGAATGAGGAAGACAATTGCTTAGTGGGTGAAAGTCGAAGTATTTGGTTTAGAGGAAGTTTAATCAGTTTTGATCTCCAGCTGAGACTGTATAAACATTGAAATAAATAAAAAAGAAAACCTTATAAAGGCACAAATAAAGAAAAGGTGATGACACCGTAACTTCAGACTGATTAAAGTAATAAAAAACATGAAAAAAAAACCAAACAATAATAAACTTCACTTGATTCTAATGTTGCTCATTGGGATTTGGAGAATATTAGCGATAAATTCTCTATTCTACAGTTACACATGTAAATTTGGTATAGTACGACCGACACGGAATGTTTGGTTAGATTCATTCTTTTAATTCCTAACTTGTGTACATATTACACACTGAATTTGAAAAATAAATCAGCAAGAGCTAGTACCCCTAATAATCAATAATGAAAAATGATGATGATGAATGATGATGCAACTTCAAAGCAAAGGATTCCCAAACACTACTACCTATAGGTATTGTACTTATAACCCGACTTGAACCATTGATAACTTTTCCTCTCTACGTGGTTTAGGTTTTTATTTTCCAATAAGTACTATTGAATAATGTTCCCCACCCTGCACCTACAAAATGAGGAAATCCTCACTAATAAATATGTATTGGTACTCGTGTACTTAATGTACCTACTTAACGTACCTAAATATTTAGTCAACAGGAAACTGATAAAATTGATTTTATTAATAAGTCCAGCAACATTTGACTTTACAGCTCTTTGTAATAATGGTCGATTCAAAACAAGCTTAAAGTTGTAGCAACAAAACGCTAACTTTTTTACAAACAACAAATTTCTGATAGTATGTATTCAGTGCCAGGCGTCCTGTAACCACCTTACAATTGGTTCTTAAAAATTATGATACACGATAAACGAAAACGTTATACGGTTGAAATACTTATAATAACGTTAATTACCTACATCACGTAAAACGGTACTGACCCACTGTCGCCGGGCAAAAATCTCCCGATTTTTGACGATAAAGATTATGCATAAGTTAAATTTCAGCAGAGTTTAATCTGTTTGTTTTTTTACAAAAAACACGAGTGACCTTCAATATTGCGAGGATCGCTAACCCATGGTTGAGTGAACTATTTCCTAAGTTTATGCCCAAAAACAATAAGCGGTAATCGGTTAGTTTCATGACCAATTTCTTGTACATTGTTTAGGTATCTTTAGTATTTTAGTACCCTTTATCTTGTACTTTAACAAATATTGAAAACTATTGATAAGCAAAAATCTACAATAACAATATAGGATTATATAGAATGAAACTCCCCAAAACCTAAATAATTTAAACACAAACAAAACGCAAACACACCTTAGTCGCCGTATAATTCTGTACGTACACACAGAAAACAACATCCATGAAATCCTCTATGTTCACAGACACACTGGCCACATACATTTTCACTTTTCACTGATAACTTCAAAAAAGAACAAACAATACAAGTGTACTTGTATATCACTCACTGAGTAAGTAACAACTGAATGCTGCAACAGTAGTATTGGCAATATAAAGTATTGGACTGACTCAGTGAGACCGCAAGTGACGTCAATGGGGGGACGTCAACGAGTATTGGCGGTTTCCAGTTAAAGAGGCGTTTTGTACAGTCAACGTTCTAAGTAAATGATACATTTTGAACCTTACCACTTTTACGTCATATTTGAACTGCCACGGAATACGGGGTATGCCCTTTTTTTACTACTTATGGTTGATTTCGAGGCGTTATAAGTCTCGTTCAATTATGCCACATTCAATTCTCCACATTTAATTATATTAGTTATTTGTGTTTTTTCCATGAAATTACTTTCTTTTTCTTATGGAATCAAAACACATCACTCAAAACTTAAAAAAAAGTCAAAGCAATGCAAAATGGACGAAACTATCTTCATAAAATACTGTATAAAAATCATTTTCGACAAAAAGTGAAGTTATATTTGTAGAGTGCAAGTATCCAAATTGTAAATCGAGTAAAGCAAGCGATAAGGTACCTTTGGACAAAAGTAAAACGTGATGCGAAACGTGACGTGACGTGAGCTGACGTTGACGAAAAAATATAAGTAAATAACGTTTTATTAACAACAGTTTTTGGTATTTTTTGTGACGTTGTAGTAAATGAACGTATACACGTATGTGACGCCGTATTTGTCGAATGGGACTCCCAACTAGGTGACGGTATCGCCATCCTGAGAACAGGAAAATGAAATCGGGCCATTCCTTTTTTTTAAATCATATTATCCGGGAAAATGTAATTTCTAACCTAGAATGTGTGTCGCTCAAGCACGTAGTCCATTAATATTTTACTGTTAGAACCAACATAAAAGTGTATGCGAGTTGTAAATAAAATGAAATATAATCATTGAAACTACGTACGTACGTAGATCTGCAAGCAAAGCAGAGTTCAGATTGACGTCAATGGTGGTATCTAATGAAATGCAAGTATGCATTTTGATCCATTAGATTAAATCATTACAATATTTGCTATGTGCGAGTTTTCAAAAGTGGATGCTGATAAACAACGTCAAGCATCCTCTAAAGTAGGTATTAATAAAAAGTTAGGCTTTACATATAGTAAATTAGTAAAGATAAATAAAATAAAGGATAAAAAAGGAAGGCCAGCCACAAGCTATGCCGCAAGTTGCACAATATCCTCAGAAATTAAGGATTCTGAAGAAATTACAGAAACTTTTGAGAGCATTGAGTACGTTATATTTAAGAACATAAGTTACGAACACTCAAAGAAGTTACAGATAATTTCTTAAGACTCAC
This sequence comes from Acleris laterana, assembly GCA_963966035.1. Lineage (NCBI taxonomy): Eukaryota > Metazoa > Arthropoda > Insecta > Lepidoptera > Tortricidae > Acleris > Acleris laterana. The sequence goes on from OZ014452.1 coordinate 11,842,975, forward strand.
AAAAAAAATATCTCGTCTCCACAGGGCTAGTTGCTACCGACTTGATACTGTTATCCACATTATGCTTCAACATATCTACGAAATATTTAGTAGCACTTTCCGCTTTTGTTCTACCAGACGGTATTTTTTTAAATCTTGGACTAAATTAACGTGTGATTGAAAATTTTCTCAATATACTTTTTTTATTCTTATTTAGAAATATTTTACGTGTAATTATGCTCACAAAAGTCTCCCCAAAAATTAATTTGCCAACAAGCAGTTCTTCACCTACATCTTCCCTTTGCATAGCAATAAAACTATGTTTTTTCAGGACATGTTTACGTTTACATTGTAAAATCATTTTCAGAACTACGCCTAACGTATTGTTTACGTGCGTCATCAGAAAAATCGTGATATGCTAATGTCCAATAAAACAAACCTACTTATCGGATGGAAAGATACACTGGTCCAGTAATAGTTTAACTACCTAGGCACGTTAGAAGATTCTAGAAGTTTGGATGGAAAATTCTAAAACCATAGACTAAATCAAGGATTTGGAACAAAGATCACACAGGTAAATAACTGAAGAATACCAACTTAACGAAAGTCATATACACTTGCTTATTTAACTTCAACATTCTTCGTCTTAGTCGTTTCTTCGTGGCTGAGGGTCGAGTCATAACTAGCTCTGTTAGATCGAAAACTCCAAACTGCTCTTCTCTGAAGTGGATCAAGTGTAGGTACTTACTTGACTTGACTTGAGAGAACTTCTACAACTTTTACATCTACTAATATTATAAATGCGAAAGTTTGTGTGTGTGTTAGTTTGTTACTCTTTCACGCTGCAAATGCTTGACGAAATTGGATGAAATTTGGAATGGAGATTGTTTATATCCGGGACTTTTACATAGACTACTTTTCATCCCGGAAAATTTAAAATTGCCCAATGTAATAACGATAATAGAAATCTACGCGGACGAAGTCGCGGGCAGAAGCTAATTAGATCAAAAAAATGGCTTATCAGAATTGTATAAGTGAGTATCCAATGTTTTCTTCTTCTTCTCTTATTATTATTACATTACTCAACAATTAATTTTTACCTCTCTCAACAATATGACCCCATAGTATTTTGGTACTTTGTGATACTTTTCCGTTAATCAGAAAAAAACTGGTTACAAAAAAAATTGACACCGGAAAATGTTAAACTGCATAACAACCTTTACGTCATCGTGCACCATATAGAAAGGCCGTCGACCCTTCTGATACGCAACGCGTTTTACCGTCTCGTCTGACTTCGGACTATATATAGGCAGGTCATTATTTCCATTTCGAATATTACTGAATGCTATTAGATCTGCATCCTTTATAAAACTAAATATAAATACGATCGAAGATGATTATCTTATTCAATTTGACCTAATCCTAAACTAAGCTTGTTCTGCGATTAACATACTTATATAAAGAAATACAACTGAAGTAGGTACGTAGAAACCATCGAAGACTCAGCAACAAATATTCGCGCCTAAGGTCAATCAATACAATGTGAACTTAGTGTTTTTCTTGCTATAAACGAAACAAATTTCGTAATCTCTGTACTATTTTATAAGCGACATTTACTATTAATTATTATCTTAAATAATAAGTTATAGGAGGTAAATAAAAAATAAAAATACAGCGCGATAGCTCTTAAAAAGTATTTGTACCTGTTCATATTCGCTCTCATACGTTCTTATGTGATTCGAACCGACTTTATCCGGATCTGATAGACTTACATGATATTATTATGATACTTTTACTGGTAGTTCTACAAAAAACCCTGCGGTTATAAAAATAGACAAAACACGTGCAATAAGAACAAAGTTAATTACTCTATTAAATGTTATCTGAAGAGATCAGATCATTAACTTTTATTGTGGGAGCTGATGCAGGCTGGCGGAGGCTCGTCCTTGAAGGGTCACCGGTTGTGACGCGGAAGATCTCAATCTTTGCGCAAGTTACTGTATCTTGGGATAAGTCTGCTGTATTTGTACCTTCATTGTCATCATCAATGATGAAAATTAATTATGCGAAAAATCTTACGCTCTACTGGATAAAAAGAAGCCTGGCAATGACACTGTCTTTAAATTTTTAACACGCGGCATTGTTTCTCTGCCAGTTGCTACGGGGATCATCATCATCATCATCATAGGGATACGCTACGGGGATAACATATTTAAAAAAAAAAACTAATCATGTCTTATTGCGGTTCCCTAGTTTTAACGGTTACTGACTGCCTCAAACACTTACCTAAAATAAATCCACATCATCCAATTCTTTCTACTATTGTGAATTATTTAATTGCTCGGCCTATCTATTACAGATGCATGTGTCTTCTTTTGTATCTTGTTTTGATTGTTTGTTTGTTTGTGTGTGTTTGTTTTGTGTTTGTTTTGTGTTTGTACTTAATGTTTTGACTTATTTTGAGACGATCCTTAGCGGTGATAACTTTTTAGTTCTGTATTGTTATTGTTATCCTGACTTCTTATTTCTATTTTGATTAAGTATACTAAAATATACCTATGTATATTGTTGACGATTCCAATGTAATTTCTTGTACTTTTGACATAACATGCAATGTACTGTGACTTACTTTGGACAATAAATATCATTCATTCATTCATTCATTCATTCATTCATTCATTCTTATCATTCCTTCATAAGTTCATATATTTATTTAATTGTTACCACCAACCCTGTTCTGGGTCATTCCATCGTAAAAACCGAAACAGCTTCTGTTTATAAGTGATTGTCTCGTTATTGCTCTGATAATTTTAATTATCGGTGCTCACGAAAAGAAAATATTATCCTATTAATAAACCATTCAATAGTCATTTTCCTAGTTCCTTATTACAATATCGAAATAAACCTTACTATATGAGTTCGTGTAACACTCGAAACGGTGGAATTACCCTTCTGTCAACTATATCTCGAGATTTTGCAGATTTGCAAGATTTTATAATAACTTGTCCCGACAATGGAGGCGTACTCTTTGATGATGTTTATCGCCTTCACGCGTGCACTTTGATGTTCGCATTCATCCGCTGTGGCGTCTGTGGCATACATTTCTTTAATTACAAAGATTCGTTCTCGTTTTAACTCTTCAGTGGGGTTAGACAAGTTGCCATCGTTCACGAACGCTAGCGTTAGGCGATCACTTTGGTGATCACCTGTCACTTGGCGAAATAGGCTAGACAAGTTGCCATCGAATGTAACGCTAGCGTTAGGCGATCACTGTCGACATGCGTTGTCAAAAATGAAAAATCTAGCCAAAGTGTATGCCCACGATGGATACAACCTCGCTCGACAGTCTAGTTTTTTTTTCTAAAAATGATAAATTTGTCTATACTTTTCGACCTTAAAAGTCAAGTTGACGCTGTCGCAGATGTGCATTGGAAATAAACATATTTAGGTACGTATTATGTTGTATTTGTTACATTATTTATTTACATGATTGTGGTTTTTCATAAAATGTTACGAGATTGTGATTGTGTTGTGCGTTGTGTGTTATTCTAAGGTAAATATGTACGTGTATGTATGTGTTATGAATTCTTGTAACATGTAAGAAAAGTTACTTCCTTTGTATGAACGCGTCTCCCAGGCATTGTTAAATAGTTTCCCTATTTAAATCAATAATGAAGATCAGATACAGGTTTATGTTCAAATCACGTGAAAGCGCAGCAGGGGCGCACAGGCATACCCAACTATTTTTACATGACTGCCTAAAATAAGGAGTGTAATGTTTTCAGGGTTAATGTATGTATGTATGTACGATTTTTTATTTATTTAGTGTAGTTGTGTTTGACTTTCTTTCAGCTACACCTTAAAATCGGATAACATTTGCTAAAATTGCGGTACTGTACTAATCGTAATGACATGGGCAGAATAGTACAGAAGCCTGTACTCGATAAAATTAACTAGAGCAGCGTGTTTGTGATATAGATATACCTACAGTTAATTTTTAATTTACAGGGACCTAGACTACACGTGATTGGAACTAAGAAAATATTTATGAAGTCCACTGGATACCTATAATGATATTCGCAAATGCAGATCATAGTGTGTATACAGTTTTATTCCGTATTTTCAGTATTTTACCTAACCTGGCGGACGTTACCTGCATGCATACGCTGCCTAGGTTCCACTTCAAACTTCCTCTGTCAAACTGAGAACGGCGGCTGCATCAGTCAAACCAGTGAAATGGCATAAATATGTCTGCTTTTAGCCAAGTCTTTATGTTTTGGGGGAGGCGTGAGATAACTCATTCATTAAGGAAATTTCCTCATGCCTAAATGACGTTTCGGGTGACCAGCTACTTTGGCCAAAGATTAAGCATTAAATCTATGTAAATAATTTGCTTTTTATTCATATAAGTTATTTGATCTCTCTAAAGTGTCTGCAAAACCAATATAAACTAAATGAGAATAAGTACAGTCGCCAATAATAATTTATATTTCACATTGCGTTACGCTCAAAATTATCTGACACGCTCTCTGCCTCTAGACGTGTCCAATAGTTTCAGCCCTATATTGGATAATATATTATTCTTGGAGACAGCGAGTACATAACCTTTCTTAACCTTTGTCCAACAATATCTCAGTGTTTTAGCGCCCTTACGGATATTTGACTTGAATGTAAAAAAAATGTAGAAACAAAGTTATAGTTTATATTCATGACAAAAATTATGATAAGTCATTTTATTTTAATTTCAGAAAAAAACCAACACCACTGTCTCCAGCCACTTCACCCACCAATTTTACCACATAGTATGCATTGTCTAGAAGGACTGCAATGCAGATTAACTGGATCCGTGCACTCCGATGTTCCTGTGATGTCTGCGTTAATACAATTATGTACTTTTCCATAATTTCTGCTCAGTAAAATAATCAATTCATGTTGTCTTCATTCCTATAATACCTTCCAAATATGCTCGTTTTCCCATAATGTCGGATGTTGTAGGTCGGTTGAAGTAAATGTAAGCAACTAAAGTAGGTACGACTTTAAACACATCGCAGCAAACAAAGTGTGCAAAAATATATCAACACACTCTACATACACTGCTTAATTAATTGAGTTGAGTGCGGGTATTTTTGAACGCCTACTCCGATATTTGATGGTGACTGTACGGTCACGAGCGTTAATTTGACACCCATTTCAAGAAAAATATGCTTGAAGTCGTCAATTTCCTTTCGTCCACTTTCACAAGTAAGATTTCATAACTGGTTATGAATAATGTTTTTTTTTCACTGTTTCTTAACCTGTTATTAAACAAGACTTTTTTTCCATTTTCATAACCAGAAACTAGGTAGGTTTAGGTTATATTAGTTTTGCAGCAAGCCCGGAGGGCCAAACCACCCAGAAATTGGAGCTCCGCGTCAGCGGAGCTCCGTCGACACTGTCTGATTGATTTGAAATAAGAGTGTCGACGGAGCTCCGCTCAGGCGGAGCTCCTATTTCTGGGTGGTTTGGCCCTCCGGGCCTGCTGCAAAACTAACATAACCTAAACCTACCTCATTTTAAACAACTCGTTTCGTACACATCGTGTAGGTGTATGACTAGACAGAACAAAAAAGTACCATTTTACGTGTTCAAAGAAGTCATACATGGATGTAGAACTAAGCGGTTATTAATTTTATTCAGCTGAACAAACGAGAAAAAAAATCTGACTAGTTCAGTTATAACTTATTTTATTTTCAACTGAACAAACGAGTAAAAAAATCTCACTTGTTCAGTCAACTGAACTAAACAACTGAACTAGTGGGAATAGAGGAACCTGACTACAAATTTGTCAGACTGCCTGCGCACAGTGGTCGCGTTATATGCGTGTGGTATCGTTCCCAAAACAAAACGATAAGGGAAATGGCTGAATACTGTAAATAAAGTAAGTACTAGTTGTACTCCTGTCAAAAATGTTGGTCACGTTATGGCGTTATATACTTTCGAAGTATCTTTAAAAGGTCCTAGTGCCCTAACGCGACCAAAATTTTGGTCAGTTTTTACATATTTGGCATGGGTACAACTAATACTTACTTTGCTCATAATATTCAACCATTTCCCTTATCGTTTTTTTTGGTAACAACTATCGGCCGTTGAAAGTACATAACGCCATAACTATTTTTGAACAGTTTTTGCATAGGTATTTGACATGAGTACTACTAGTACTTACTTTATGTACAAAATTCAGCCATTTCCTTTATCTCTTTTTTTTGGGAACGATAACACGTCTTTCAGCCGCCATATTAGTTAATGCGACCGCTGTGCGCAGGCAGAACGACATATTTGGCATCAGGGAGTTGCTCTCTATCCTGTCAGGCCAGAATAATCCATTTCCGAGATCGTAACCAAATTAGTCGTGACCTCCTGTAATAACAGTGGTGGCTAAATAATTAGGAACGCTTGCATTTTTCCCATATAATTGCCTACAAATATACTTTCAATTTTGACAACTAATCAAAAAGTTCTAGACCTATTTTATTTGTAGTTACACTTATCGTTAATTAATAAACTAAGCCTCAAATTTTTGTACAGTTTACCGCTATTAAAAACGAATATTTTTTAAAGGGATTTAAAAACTTAGTGCTGACGTATCCATACAAAGTTTTTTAACATGAAATTGATGAAATATTCGATTTTAGCAGCGACAAACTGTACATACATTTAAACAGATTATTATATAATGATAAGTGTAAACTAAAAATAAAATTGGTCAAGAAATTTTTGATTGGTGGTCAAAATTTAAGTCATAATTGTATTAAGTATATCTTACGAGAAAAACGCAAGCGTTCGGTTCCTAATTATATGGCCATCAGTGTAACTTCGAGTAATGAAACTTTACTAAAATAATGTACTTCGATTTTGTTTTGAACGTTTAATACTTGAAATCAATAATTTTTTGATTCATAGCATTTTTTGGATGAGGTTTTAAACATAATAAATGAATAGTAATTCAAACTCATTTCACCAAACAATTAAGTATAATCCTGCCTCTAATTAGTAGGGCTCATCCTGGATTTGGCTCCAATTATAAAAGGACTGCTCCGCACTACAATATAACCTAGGGGGCGACCTTTGAGACATTGAATGGAAGTTGAGATACTCCTTCCATACAGGCTGCAGGCTCCGTGTAAAAATGAAACACCGGAGTTTGTAATTCTGCGACAAGGGGTTGATAATAGTATATGGACATCCGGCATCGTCAACCAGCCGTCTGTAGGATTTTCTTTGTTGCCTAAAACACACAAAAGTTATTTTATCAATAAATTGTATGATATCGGTTAAGTTTAAGTATACTTACTTGACCTCGCTATAAGTAACTAAGTACTATTTTTTTCCGAAAACCATACTACTATAGAGTTTTCAATAAAAGAAAAAACGCTCCCTCGGTTAATTTAAACGTTGGGCGGGACCTTGTGAATAAAAAACATTACACATATTCAGGGAATGAAACATCCAATACTTTCATTAAATATATGTCATAACTTACTCTTGTCTTATACGAGACCTAGCTTCATCCGATTGTAGGAAGACGATCCTCCTCTTCAAGACTGTGTCGTTGTTGAGAGCATCCCCCACTTGACGGATGCATCTACTAGCAGCGGTCCGTTGCGTTAATTGGTTGGATACCCCGTGATCCTCTGATCCGACCTTGTCGCCAGAAAGCTGAGAGCACACAGCACCTGAAATAATCGTAATAAATATCTTTATTGGTACTGACAAGTTTCATTGTAGGTAAGTATTGTTTATATAATGCACATACCAACTTATACATGTTAAAATCAAAATGATGCTTACCTTCAGTTCAAGGAGAACCTCCTTCAATCTCCTCAACGAAGTCAGGGAACGCAAAAGGCTGCAAAGAACTCTAAATGAGACCTTGCTTAACGTAAAATGTTCCTGAACAGCATTTCATGCATCCCGTCCGCGGCCTCCAGGCTCGCACGAGAGATTTCTCTGGGTCGGCGCCTGGATAAGCTCGTACTGTTGTGAGCAGCGTATATGTAAGTCTCAGCGGAAGCATTTTTAATAAGAAATCAAAGTTCAAACAATATAATTTTATGCGACCGCGAAGCAATGATGACAGTGATGACACGGACTCAGTTGACAGTTTCTTGGTCGTTACGGCCGTCCATAGATACCGCCCTTAGATACCGACGTTTATATCGCACTGCTAGATGAAAATAGTAGTAACTCAAAATACAATGCATGTCAAAATCAACTTTAATTCAACTTCTTTGAACTTAAAACCAAACTAGCCATGATTTTGAGTTAATACTGTTTTGATCTAGCAGTGCGACATGGTGATTGTGCTCGTGTTCTATTCGACCTGTCAAAAGGGCAACTTGTCTAGCCTTTGTGTCAAAATAGTACCGCGTATCGACCGTAGTCGTCAAACCTATCGAGTGATAGTGATCACTTTTCAGCGTGTCAGTTGTAACGAGTGATATATCACGTGACTTACGTCATTCCCATACATTTTTCAATGACAACACATGTCGCCAGTGATCACCTAACGCTAGCGTTCGTGAACGATGGCAACTTGTCTAGCCCCACAGTTTGTCTATTAAAAATACTACTACGTCATTTACGTCGTATTTATTTACCAAAACTTTATTTTTTGTTTTTCAACAACTGTGAATCAGATTTGGGTGACGTTTAAGATTAAGTGGCTTATTTTTAGCAAAATTATAATTCCTCGTAATGTAATGTTGTGAATAAACAACATCCTTTTAATAACTTGATTTTCGCTACTATCGTCACGCTCTCAGAATATATTTACATACTAACCATGGTACAATAATATACTTCTAATAACCATCGCATGACCCAAGTTATATTAGGTTAGAAAATTTAATTAAACCCGAGTATTATTTAACAATAACATAATATTATACGAAACATTAAATAATACTTTAAATTATAATTTTAGTTAATAAAGCTAGTGTTTTTAACCCACTACGATCCGCCCACTACTTAATTTTACGCTTCTAACTCATACGGTGATGTAGATTAAAAACACTGTATTATACAGCCAATCAAATAGATTTCAAATCTTAAAAGGGTCTTAGGATTTGATCAATTACGTCACTTTAACATAGTTCTTCGTTACAAAATTTCTAAGTTGTATTCACGTAGCGTGTAGGACATAATTAAAATGTAAAATTAAATAATAATAATAAACCCTATGGGTCATCCTAACACAAATTGACCTAGTCCCAAACTAAGCTCGAGAATAGACCACAACATGCATATAATATACATAATTACATAATTAAATACATAGAAAATATCCATGTCTCCGGAAACAAGTACTAGGCGTTCATCACACAAATATTTGCCCATACCAGGGGTGTTATTCTCTCAAAAACAACGGACAAAACATATTTAAGCGCGTCCATTTTCAAGTAAGCAACCGTCGTTGTTGAGAGAATCACTATCCTGGAGTCGAACCCAGGTCCGCTAGCTTGTAAGCAGAGTTACTACCAACTATAGTGCCCGGCCGATATGAAGTCAATCCTGACACAACCATGAAAATTCTGAATATGGATTATATTGACAGCAATCCAACAATGCTATTATTACTATTCCTTCACACGCAACTGCACGCAACAAATAAGTTTGGCATTGTTTAACTGCTATCAAAAATATCAATGAAACTTCATGGTCGTGCAATGTGTCAGGATTTACTTCTTATCTGCCTAGTAATAGATTAAAAACGTCATCGCGTCGTCGATGTTATATCATATATTAACAAAATGACAGCTAAAAACCGATTACTATCAAAATTATTGCCGTGAGAAAGGAAGCTATACAGTTTTACATCGGTGTCATAGTTAATTATAACCGCTAACAGAAACCTGTCCTAGGCATTAAGACTTAACTAGATTTCAGATCTGGAACGTTGTAATTGCTGTCATAGAACGAAAACTACCGGTTCGGTCACTTTCAGTTTAGAACCGCTAAACTTAGCCACAGCCAATATTAATATTGATAATATAGACCAAGACCTATCGGAAAAAACGAAGAATTCAAAAATTTCTTAATTCTGCATTAGATACGAGTTATGTACACACAGTCACAGAAACAATAATAGATTGTACAACCAGCGTCGCTATTGCCTATAACGCACTCGCAATCTCAATTGGCTTCAAATCGGAACAATTTTTTTGTATTTTCAAAATAAATACAATTGCGATTGCGAGTTTGTTAAGCTGGGCATAAAACAAACGATTTTACTCGTATTCAAGACATGGCATCCTTCCGAGCTGGCAGGCGAGAGTGGATAATTAAGTCGAGGATAAAATGGTCTTTAAGACCGAGTTATAAAGTGCTTTTCATTTCAATTACGAGAAAATAAAACAGTGATAATGTAAATTCCGTAACCCAACAAGTTTCACAAAGAAAGCAACAAATCAATAGTCCAAAACGAGACAAAAAACGTCTTTCCTGCCATTGTTTTTTTTTAAATTATCTTCATGAGATTTTTAACTTAGGTGGAACGTAATACTGCCAAGTCATACGTTGATTTTGCAATATTTTTGTTAATAATGCTTGTTTTTCTCTTTTGTTACATACAACATAGAAGGCAAATAAATAAAAGTTAATTTATTCAAATAACAAGTTTTTTTAATGCAGTCACTTCATCTGTCTGGCTGTAGGGCTCAATTGTCTGAGTCTAGATGACGACAACACTTTATGCACTAGTGCATAAAATACGATTTTATTCAGCATGAAGAAGGACTTTATGAGCATGAGATGTGAAAAAGTTGTATCTCTATCAAAAGTAAAGAAGTTTTAGGCTGAATTTCATTATTAAAAAATCCGCGAAAAAAACGCGGGTTGTTTTGGCCTGTATCAAAGTCTTATGACGTTAACTATTAGGAACATTGGCCTTAAACAAGATGCTTAACGCTAACGTAAACGATTGTCAAAATGTATAGTATTGATAGCGACCGTCCGGCAGCTTACGTCGATTCTATACATTTTTAATAACGATAACGTAAAGCAAATGCAACATGGATTGCGAGAACTCCTAGTGAAAGTCTAGGACCACTCTAAAGGGTCAATTATACGTCATCATTATTATGATCAACCTAATAGGTATTTTTGTCAGAGGTCCCTTAGTAGCATGTGTTGCTACAAATTAACACAGTCATTTTGGAATAAGGTCACGACGACTTTTCTTATTACAAAGTAAATAACGTAAATATACAAAAACCAAGACGTATGATAGACTTGAATAAGACATTTGTATATACTCCAAAGTTGATTTACGTTTTACTGTTGTTGTCAATCGTGTTTTGTTTATTGTTTTTGAAGTGGTACCCATTGATTTGTTTTTTGCTGGAGGTGTAAGTTGTCAGGAATGTCATACATTTTAAACAAGTAAACAAGATGATTTTTTTTAACTATCTTTTGCGTGTAAGTCGTCTTACTACTTGATTTTTTGTCGTTAAAAAATTCAAAGAACTTCCGATTCATTTTTTGTTTATAAGTAGTGTAATTATTTAACAAATTATCCATGTTCCTGTCCTATCCTACATGTAGCCTGTGTTGGCTAAGATGGAAAAGAGTACTTTTTTTTTAATAACAACTAGTTGCCTTTGACTCCGTCCACCTAGAAGTCTTTTTTAACGTTCCTCGAGGAAAGAAGTACGCTACTTGTGTCCTTTCTCGATGTTCGGGCTATATTATTACCAAATTTCATTAAAATCAGTTCCGCAGTTAAGCCGTGAAAGCGTAAGAAACAAACAAAGATATCGTAAAACGGGGTGAGTAGGGATTAAGGGGGGAGTAGGGACACAAAGTAAAATAAGTCATAACTTGTAAAAATAAGAATAAGTATTAAATGGACAATAAAATTACGTCTGTGGGAAATAATTTCAGTCCTATGGTTAGTAACATTTGATTCATTTTAGGTTGTCTCTACTCACCCTTAATCCCTAATCACCCCTTTTTACGGTACTTTGACATTTATAAATTTTATAATATCAATATGGATTTAACTTCTACTCTTAAAAATCTTCTTTTAGTTACCACCCTAACTATTCAATAGTAAACACATTTTCGCAAGGCCCACACCAATTTAAGGTGACATTGTAATATCATAATTTTCTTCCAATGCCATTGAGACATTTGCTATAATTTGGCTATTGTTAGGTAAGATTATCAGACGCAGGTGCCGAGTCAAGACCGCTCGTGACTCACATAGCGTCTTTGAGTTAACCAGGACCTTCCTCGTATATTTACATCTCGATATTAATATGTTTATATTTTTAATAACAGCATAAATAAACACGTGGAGTCTCAAGGTAGTTGGCGACCAGATAAATACGCAAGATACGTCATCAATTGAATGAAGAAGAATTGTTTATAAAATACTAGACGCATTATAATTAGTTTCCCCCTATTCCCCCCATTTCTTTCTCCTACGGGTCAAGTTTCAAAAAAAAAACTTAGCGCACCTCTAAGGTACCCAAGGAATATTCCCGCCAAATGTCAAGACCCTAAGTTCAGTGGTTTAGGCTGTATGTGTGTTGTTTGTTTGTCACTCAGTCACGGTACGTTTTATATGTATCTTGGAGCTGTGGAAGTCCTCAAAAGGACAAAACCACTCGAAATCATTAATTACAGGGTTCAAAAGCAAGTTTTTGAAGGAGATCCTAAAACTCAAACGAGAAAAGACTTGCACAGTGACTAGGATCGTAACACACTGCAAATTGAACAGACATTTGTCTCTAATGGGAATGAAACAAGAAGCGACATGCAGGTTCTGTCAGGAAACAGAGGAGACAGCTATGCACATCCTCTGTTCTTGCGGACCACTAATGCGTAGTAGAAGTATCTACCTAGGGCGACATATCATGGACCCACAAGAGATACAACTCCTGACTGCCCAAAGCATCTGGAAATTCCTGGACGCAACGGGCCTTTGCGGTGAACTCTAAACAAAGGGCTGTCACAAAAGATCAGCAATGGTCGAAGTGGCACACAAGGCCCACCCCCCCAATAATAATTAATATGGTAACCCATCGTTTTATCGAATTTCACTTCATAGACGCGCGACTGCCAAAAAAAAAACTCAAGCGGCGAGAAATGCCGTTCGATGAAACAAAAATTCTGCGTAATGTAATGATACGTTTTTGGATAGGTGTTTCGATAAAATAATAGTTACCCGTCGTTTTATATGTACCGCTTTGCTTCGGTTTACGTGAGTTTTCTGTAACACCGTCCAGAATGAATCTCACTATCCTACTAATATTATAAATGTGGCAGTTTGTGTGCGTTAGTTCGTTAATCCTTCACGCTGGATTTGGATGAAATTTGGAATGGAGATAGTTTATACACCGAATTAGCACATAGGCTACTTATTATCCCGAAAAAAATAATAATCGTTATTCCCGAGGGAATAACGATTATTGAAATCTACGCAAACGAAGTCGCGGGAAAAAGCTACTTATACATAAAAACCTCACTCTATTTATTGATGAAGTCCGCATTAAAATCCGTTGCGTAGTTTGAAATATCTAAGCGTACATACAGAGGGACGGACGACGGCGGGAAGCTGGTCTTATAATATGTAGAGATAATTAAAATAAATTATTAACACAAATCCTTAAATTTTGATAACTTTATCATGCATTTACTTATCATTGAATTTGTAGCAGACGCTTCTGTTGATCGTATAAAAATATAACGATGTAATTCAGATATGTAGCAAATATGTAAAACCTCTTGTTGGGTGTAAGTTTATAATTGGATAGCAATTTATAAAAGTTTAGGCTTGTAACTGTTACCTTAACCTACTTTAAATAACTGTTCCATAATAACAATCGCTATGAGCCTCACTTGTGTACAATTCTCAAATGTCGAAACTAATTAAAAATTTAAATGCTACTTGCGCTGGCAGTTGCTAGAAAGTCAATTCAATTTTACGTCAATAACATCATCTCTTTGATCAGTTGCTTTTATTTGATTTACGCCGAATTTCGTCAGTCAATTGTTACAAGTTTAATTAAAATAATAATGCGTCATTTGACTGTTCCTTTTCAGACGGAATATATTTCATTATCAATGAATGGATCGCTGGCTACATTGAATTTTGCAATTGTTTATTTTTTTGAAAGCAAAAATAAATGTTCTGCAAATTGTGGATCCGATCTTAATATTACTAAGACCATATCAAATACTAGCCGTCTTACCCCTTCTGCCAAGAGAATTACTATAAAACATTTGATGTGCATCTACTAAAACAAATGCCGAATGACATTGTATATTGTTTAAAATATAAGAATGGAAGAATAAGTAACAAGTCCAAGTGGTCTGAAAATCTGCGCAAATACTTCTTCAGATGTTTGACAACTTGTCCATTCTTTGCTTGCCCTTGACAGCTGAACTTAGCAGTCACCGCGCAGCCTTCTTCTTCGCAGCTACTGTGTCAAGAACAACTGTGACGCACGAGCTATCCAAACAGACCTTCCCTGCTGTTTGCCTGTCAACTGTGACGTCTGTCAATTTGACACTGACAGGCGATGGGAGGAAAAGGTAAACAGTTGTCTTAGTTGACTAATAATGAAGGTGAGTAAGGTTATTGCCAAATTTAATGCTTAATGGGACTACAATTAACAGTTAACAGCGATTAAACATTAAGTTAAGTAAAATTGGGCAATAAATATTCAATCGTTTATTTTTAAAGAAGCCGACATTTTCAAATGTGATGTCACTTTTGTTTAGAGTCGGCTGTGAAAGCAAGACGAACCAAAATAAGGTAGACTACTTTCCTTCGTAGCAATTTAATTACAATTTTAATGATAAAGTTGGTAAATACGAAAATAAACAGGTAGGTATACTTAATGAACAATGCATTTGCGCGATGGTAACTATAACGGTCACAATTGAAACACATGTTGGGAAATTTTGCGCACAGGACATTAATTCATATTAATTCACTGCTTCGTATCGCGGAAAATTGGACGGGAAACAGGAATTAACTTATTTTGAACGAATTTCCTCAAATAAAATAACTAAAAAAACCCTTAAAAAAAGGAAATATGCCTACTAACTTCTGTCCATTGGTAAATCCAACAGCGTTTCATTGTGCGGTTTCCGACCGCAGCGTGAAACTCGCTGCGCCCGCGCCGGTCTTGACACATTTCGGAAAGGACAATAGGTCGCGCTGTGACAGTTGTGAAACAAACCGTGACAGGGAAATATGTCAAGTGCTCATCAGGATTTTAAACGGAGTATAGGAGAATTCCCGGTTCCGTTCAAGGAGATTGGTCCTTTTTGAACTATCTACAATACTATTTATTTCATAGGCAGCTGTTATGATGGGTACTCAGTTTATTTAACCCTGGGTTGGATGTGGGCTTGTTGTGTCTCAGAGTCACTCAAAACAACTAAAAGTAAATTATCTTGAGTTTAAGGTTAAGTTTGTATTTTATTTTTTTTGATCAATAGAAAAACTTTCTGTGTAAAAATGAACTGTCTACCTATTACAGTTCTCGGCTAAATTGTTGAGATACCAGTGAAACGAACTTGACTACGCTTCTCTACGAAGAAGTTTGCCGTGAACTATACGGTTCATCAGATGCAGCCTTCGGACAGATATACAGACGGACACGCTAAAGCTTAGTAATAGGGTCCCATTGGCACCCTTTGGGTAAGTAGGTATAGTCTGTGCCAATTGAATTTGGCAAAGATGTAAACACAACCAAACGAACCAATTTACCATTATTACTCGATAATGACGTGCTTTTAAAGATCAAGTGAGGTTTTAGCAATGATTTATATTATTTTAAATAAAAACACGCTTAACTAATATTAAACCAATTATGTGTCAAACATTAATCATTTGTTAACATCTTTGGCTATTACAATTGACACAGGCTATAATTAGTTTACTTCTATGAGGAATATACAATTCCTTACTAAGAAAGAAGTCGGTATAGGTATTGTAGGTACTTTAACGTTTGAGATAGTATTAATTAGGTACTAGAATTATTAGGAGGTAAATAACATAACATAATAACATATAGTTAGTCACGTTATGTTTTAAAATAATCAATCGAATTCAGTGCGGGATATTCCTTGCACTTTGCACCCAGTTATTGAATTCCTTGAAATAGAACCGCATCCAATATATGTAAACAGGACTTTACCTCACTGGGTATTAATATGACGTACCTACATTTTATTCGCATGATAATAATTTTATAGGGTAATAATCAACAAAGGTTATGGTCCTTCAAACCGGACATCATTGCAGTCTTGTGATTGCGAATATCTATGGGTCACAGTTTCCACTTACCATCAGGTGGTCTGTGTGCTCGTTTGTCTACTCGACGCCATAAAAAAAAAAAACATCATTAAATATTAATGATATCCTGCTCTAAGGACCAACTTACATATAAAGTATGTATTCCTGAATTAAAACAGGTAGCTTATTTGTAAATATTTACACTAATAAAAAAATACTTACATATCTATTGCGGGCAAGAAAGCAATAAATCTAACATTAACACGTATCAATATTAATATCTGCCTTATCAGTAGGACGGCGCCTTGTACGGACCGACGCAAGCACAGACAAACTGTATTTTTGTTAATAGAGATAGTAATCAAGATAGCCTAGTTCGTTACAAATCGTCGTTGCGCGTACGCATACTAAAACAAGTCGTTAAACATGAACGAAACCGCCGAATAAACATATGAATAAATTCATACTTACATTCATAGAAAATATCTAACACTCAGAACTAAATACTAGCGCTAGTTGTCTACGACTTTAGTAGAACTGAGGCCATAGACAAGATGCTTAACAATATCGAAAACGATTTACGAAAATTGTCAAAGTGTATGGAATTGACATAAGCGCTTGATACGACCATCTGGCAGCTTAAGTCAATTCTATACATTTTCGATAACGATAACGATCTCGCTACGTATATCGTCTAGGGCCACTGGGTCGAAATAGGTAAGCGACGAACAGCCAAGGTCGAAAATATGCAATGCGTAACACCCAAAGTTTTATCTACTCGTACAACAAAATTTGGTGCGGAATCAAATTTAACCGAAAAATAGTTTAGATGGTATAACATAATTTTAAGTACCTATCAAATACTTTGTTTTTTGTCGACATAAGGTCTTACCTCAGTTAAGTCCTAGCTTAAGGACTTTCAAGAATGTACACAGATAGTGTTAATTAATGGCTTTAAATGTGCGACGAACAAAATTCTCGCAATTAAATTAGGACGCGAGCTTAACACAGTTTGAAGTCAGTAATTAGTAATATTTTTAAATAAATTAAATATGTCTGTCCGTTGAACAAAATCATCAATATACGTAAAAATTGGTATGATAGCAATTACTATATAGAATTTATACCATTAAGAAATATTCAAATTAAATCCGAGCAGATTTTAGAAAAAGATACAGTCAGGCCTTAGCTGCACACACTTTATTTCTTTGCCACTTCAACGTCATGTTTTAATAGCTGCACTAATCTATCACAGTAGTTAAAATGACAAGGTACAAAAGTGTACAGTTACTTATAAGGCCAACTGTAGGTACCTCGAGCACGAACTTTTTCCTTTTATCGAGTATTGAGTAAGTAACGTCAACGTAATGTCATCGAGCAAATTTGTATAGTGATTGGATTCAGCATGTCCGTATTTACCACTAGAGTATCCCTACACAAGATGCATTGCGAGATCGATATCGTTATCGAAAATGAGGATTGACGTAAGCTGCCGGACGGTCACGTCAAGTGCGTATATCAATTCCATATAGTATGACAGTTTTCGAAAATCGTTTACGATAGCGTAGCGAAGGCATCTAGCACGTTTACATTGACGTTGGCTTTCGTATCGTCATCAGGGGGGTTATTATGAGATGGCTATGCAGTTCATTTTACGGTGAGCGTAAAGGACGGAGCTATAGCAGTTACATAACTCTGTCCTTTTCGCTCAGCGTAAAATGAATTGCGCAGATAGGTACGTCATAATAACCCCACAGGTAGGTAGTAAAGATGAAGTAGGAGTAAGTTCGTGCAACAGCAAAGGTAGATTCCGTAAAAATATAGCCCAAGATTTCGAATATTGGCGATTCGAAAACGTGACGTATGGTTTAAAACTTCGTGTTAAAGCTACAGAAAATGGTATAAAAATGTCTTAAAATAGAAATGAGCTGACGCAAGCGGTATCGCGGGATGAAGTTAAACAAAATTGTATATGGAAATGCACATACTGCCAAGTTGGTAAAGTGATTTAAATACGCCGACATAAGAGGCTATGTTTAGTTTTTTAATCAATTTAGAAACGCATTTGTATGTAGGTTAGAGCTAATAGCTTTGAATCATTCATTTAAATTCATCGTGTCTTCGTTGGAAATATAAATGTTAGGTGTTTGACAACATTTTGTGAGAAGGTTTGAGTAAAAGAAAAAAAAACCAACAGCAAAGAAAAAAAAGTACACCAAAAATATATCCCAGGGGTCTTAGTAATCCTTTAAAATTCATCTCTTCCGAACTAATAATTCATTTTACAGCATCGTCAAATTACTTTTACCAATGGTTAACTGAAAATGGCACTATGACGTCAATCAATTACGGAAATCAATTGAAATGTTAAGAATGAACTCATGCGCATCGAGCCGTAACGAGTAGGAAGTACTTAGTACCATGTACTAGTAGTACTACGCCGTACTAACACTAGTACCTTTAATTGTACGCTATGGTTGACTAGACTTACGTAACATGTAAGGGATAGCTGTTGACATTACATAACTGTTTTATTGTCCTTTAAATAGAACTCGTATTATTAGGGTTTGTACTAAAGGTACTAAAACAAGCGTGAGAGTAAATATAACTAGAGATTTGATAATTATTAATGATATAGTGAACAATAATATGGATAACATACAAAACAAAGCAACAATTTGTTTATACAAAAGTTAGCCTTATCGTTTCGTGAATCCTTTTTCTGCAAAATAAGTAAAAAAACGCACTTTGTTTTTTGATTTCGTAGTTTGACACATTTTCTTACAAGCACCACAAAAAGTAACGAACTGAGTATAGTGAATTTGTCTGGCTGTTGTTTACGTCTTCACGGCTAAAGCAATCAACCAAATTCGATAAGATTTGGTATTTTAATCAGGGAAATTCCAGATTATGTTGTTCTTGAGGGAAAATAATAAACCAGTAATACACGGAGGAACTCCCAGGAAATTGTTGTTAAGAATAAATAATTACGCCCAATCACAGACATGGGTAGTGATTCTCTTAACAACGACGGTCGGACGGACGAACCAGTGAATGTCCAAGCGGCGAGTTTAAAGTCCCATCAGTGCGAACAAAATATTTATAGCGCTTGCATTTTCAATTTAGCATTATGGTTTCTGCCGAGATGGATCGAACGTATAAGGCTGCTTAATTGAAAATGCACGCGCTAAAATGTGTTTTGTTCGCTACTTAAACTCGCCGCTGCGATTTCGCTCGTTCGTCCGACCGTCCGTTGTTTTTCAGAGAATAACTCCCCAGGTAGTGCCAGGTACGCCCAATATTTCGTTATGTCTTACACTATACTTAATAAATTAACTTTTAAACACTTTATAAATTCGATAAATATCGTTTAAACAAAACTGCACCAAAAACAAAAAGTTGCTCTACTTTTGATAACCTTTCGCAAATTAGGTACTGGTTCGATCGCGAACTTTCTTAGCAAAATATGTTAATGCTGTCATTAACATTTTGCACCAAATAAAGCCGTAACACGTACGACAGGTATATCATTATTATTATTAAGTATAAACGTAAGAGGTTAAGAGTTTTTTATAATTCGGTCATAATTAAAAGGTAGGGCATGCGGCGCAGACTGCATATTTTATCGTTCAATTTTATATAATTATATGGCTTGATTAGTATAGAAGCTAGAAGGACGCTATGAGTCATTAAGCAAAATCTTCTTTATATTCTTTATATAGTATAAAACAAAGTCCCTATCCGAGAGAGAGAGAACCGCTTTCCGAGTCTGTCTGTCTTTTGGTCTTTCTGTCCGTCTATATCCGCTAAATCCTCCTTAACCACACAAGGATTAGATTATTTCTCACGGTAGGCTTTTATGTATAATAAATTCTGGAAAACCAAGGAAAGCGAGGGCGGGTCGCTAGTATCGTTATAAGTTTAAAAATACGATAAGGCGATCTACTGAACTACCATAAGCCATTAAGGAGTTCCTATGACCACCTCCCGTCTAAATCATTACAGGTTTTTGGTACCTATTATTACATGGTTATTGTCAACATCGTAATTATATTGTTGACTTATGACAGAACAGCATGAAGCTGAATGTTGTGCATGAAGAGGTTGCTGAATGTAGAAGCGAAAGAGGTACGAGTATGTTTAGACCGATGCACCTGGCGTTCCATAGTCTCTGCCAGCCCCTATGTACCATCCGAATGGAACCCTCAACCACCATAGAACTGCGTCACAGTGACATTATAAAACGATTTGTTTGACACTTCTTACGACTCGAATCGTAATGTCACTGTCACACAGTTCTATGGTGGGTCAGGGTTCTTTTGGGCTGATAGTACGATCACGAGCGTTAATTTGGGACCCATTTCAAGAAAAATATGCTTGAAGTCGTCAAAGTCATTAGAGATGTCAAGTCATTAATAACTTTTAGGAAACTCATCCTTATTGTTGTACAATGTCAGATTGACTTTAGACCTAAGGTGGGTATCAAAATAAATCTCGTGACTGTACCTGTTTATATAGACAGTTCTTATTTACTTGAAAATAAAAGCCATAATCACGTCATCAGGTAAGATACTGAAGCAAGATATAAATCAAAGTGGAATTAAGTCCCTATGTGAAAATTTTGTCATCAAAACCGCATTCGCATCATTTTTGCAATGACGCACACAACACAACACTGACATTAAAACGTAACGTATTACGCGTTTGTTCCACTATTCGATTGTTACATTACGAGTGTCACGTTACGGAGTGGATGACGAATGTAATATGATACAGCATCACATTACACCATCTCCGATGACCGTGGCCGAAATCTGAACTACAGCTAGAAAATATGTCTTTGTAACTTTTTATCGTATGGAATGTTTTGTTTTTTATAAAACTGAAAAAACTATTTTATCGACAAAAAATTGAATAAGGTCGGGCGGGGCGACTCCGATAATGGGGCAATTGCGTTAAATTTTAAAGGAATACAACGTTCTAAGAAAACAATTTTTGCTCCCTTTATAGAAATGTAGATACATAAAGTACTGTAAGAGGGCGCAAAACTAGTTTTAAAAGGATGCATTCCATTTAAAAAAATAACACATTTACCCCTCAGACTGAATAACCCCGCCTGATCTTAACCCGTTTGAAACATAAAAAAAACATTATTACTTCGTTTTTGTACAATAAATCTTAGATCAGCGCTAGTTTCATCATCATGCTTCCTTTGTAAGTTTGTTTCTGTCCTTTTGGTAGATGTAAAATAAAATAAAATAATCTCTTTGGTTTTTTTTAAAGCATACTATGAATACCATTGTTGTTTTGTTAATCAATATAACAACAATACATGTGATGTTTTACAAAACATAGCGTTATTGAAAACGATCGGACACCATAATAAATAATAATATAGATAGTATAGGCAATGTCAAAAGTTGGTCACCAACCATACTCTATTACGTTAGAAATCTAAACAGAACATAATATAAAAGGAGTATTGAAACAATCCTCGAAAAAATAGTTATTTCCAAAGAAACAATGTTTTATTAATTAGCTGAAACATTGACGCATGACTGACTCACTTCAGTGACATTTCCATTAATATTCAGTGGCTTTACGTGATTAATTGTTAATTGACTACTCATTTAACAATTACAAGTGAGCGGTACATCATTTACAGTGACCATGTTTAAAATTATTTTTTTAACTTTTCTATTTGTAAAGTAATAAGTTTCATATCTGAATACCGGGATGAAAATGGAATTTACATCCCTCGGGACTAAAGTAAATTTGAAAAAGGAATTGGTTAAACGCTCAACCATTGTTGACTCGGTACTAGACCATGGAATAATCTTATACAGCCATCGCGGAATAACTTTGACTTATTTTTAACTTGTCTTGACAAGAAAATAATGATACTCTTCATTTAGTATGATAATTAAGATAAGTTTAGTAGTGGATGTGAGAAAGTATAAAAAATATCCTTACACTATATTGATATTTTGCAATGTGCTGCATGGCGACACATCAATGTGATATACATAATTTTTGATACTTTTCATATATCGTAGGTATCGTAGGTAAATATGGGCTGCAATGCCTGCAATTGAGTTTGGGTTTTGACTATATAATAGGTAATTTCATAGGTATTGCACTTATTTTTTATGTAATACTGAATTATTACGAATAGTTATTGGTTGTGGGTAAGTTTATTAAAGTTATGATCGTTAAAATAGCATTAAAAATACTATCGATGTTTTACAATCGAATCAGCCAATCGACTTCCATCTACGGCCCGCTACAGCTGCGCCGGAGTCTGACAACTGTCTGCAAGTTTTTCTTACCCATTTAACGTTGTTAATATTATGCATTAGGTGACAGCCAGGCATGCACACTGAGGTGAACTTTTTGTAAAGGGGATAAAAGTCAGATATTTATTGAGCTCGTTTCCAAAGAGGAAAACATGAGATTTCAGACCCTTACAATAAGTTACAATTACTGTACTCCCTAGCGAGTCGAATACTCTGTCCCTCGCACTCATTAAGAATACTACGAGGCCTGCGAAGGACAGAACATTCGAATCGCTACCGAGTACGTTAATTGTAACTCATGGTAAGGGTACAGAGGATAATCTCACACAGATTGACCAAGTTCCAAACTGAGCTCTAGGCTTGTACTTGCTTGACAACGATAAACTTATTTAAATATAGAAATACATAGGTACTTAAATAGGTACATAGAAAATATCCAAGACTCTGAAGCAAATACTAGCGTTCATCACGCAAATATCTGCCCTTAGTGGGATTTGAACCACCACTAGCTTCGTAGGCAGGGTCAATGCTAACTATGTAGCCTACCGCATCGTCAAAAAAAGAATTTTCTGTCTCTAAAGTTCCCCTTTTTTGGCCATCTCTGTTGAATAATATGACATTATAGAATTCTGGTTCCCTAATTAATGTCTATGACAGTATAATAACATGAATAACAGTACAGTTTTTTAAAGTTCAGATTCGGATTACACACGATGGAAAAATATTTAAGTAAGTTTTTATGAACATCAATCATTATTATCACACCATGATTGCACATGTTTAATGCAAAATATTGTTTTTTTAATATCAATACGATCAAAATGATTAATTTGACACCTGCCCTTTCTCATTCAATTTGAGGTTACTGTCTGCCGACAAAAGAGTGACAAATGTATGGACATTTTAAAATTAATTTTACAATGTAACAACGCCAAAAAAATACAACTGTCAATTATCATTTCTCTCAACCTCAGAAATCTTCAAGACAAATTCAATTTATAATTTAAAATCTGCGTAATTTTATAATTATTGTTAACCTGTAATAAATCACCATAAATAACTGCGTAGTATCCTGATATATTTTTTTATTGTGCGTTACATAATGTATTTACTTGAATTTATGTATTTAAGTTTGCGTCATTTAGCGATGGTATGTTAGATGTACTATTGTACAATAGTAACTGGGTCACAAGTGACGTCAATTCACGTAAAACTGTTGTAAGATATGACTAGCAGTTTATTCTGAACAGAGGGGCTATTGCCTAACGAATTCACAATCGCAATCATTATTATTTTGAAAATCGAAGGCTTGTCTCCTTACAAAATGAAAACAATTGTTCCGCTTTGAAGCCAATTGCGATTGCGAGTGCGTAAGGCAATAGCCCCTCAAGGTTGTTTGAGAATATAGGACATTAAGTCATTCTTTTAATTTCTAGGTACATACGAGTATGATAAAATATTTTTAATTTTTTCAATGTAAAAAAATATTTTTTTTACTCAACCTTATTTATTAATAATTTATTACACAAAATACACTTAATACACACAAGCCGAACGTAATGCCATCCAACACTACAAACCACCAGATGGTACTCTTAAGTGGGATATGTAACCCAAGACTATTACATTCCCAAGACTACAATCTTAGGACTGCGAATGCGTTGCCAACCCTTAAGACTGAGAATGCCTGTATGCTAGTAATTTCACCGGTTTTCGTCCCCACACCGAAACACAACAATGCGAATACTGCTGACTATCAGCCTACAGCTCAAAAACATGTTTGTCCTCGTTTACACCCAGAACACGTAGAAGATATATGCTTGGAATTCTCGCTTTCTCGTTTGTTGGCATGTTTAGGTTATATTTCAAACATTGCAAAAAAACGAAACACGTTTTTCAAATTTCGAAGGCGGCCTCTTCTATTTTATTTATGGTGGTTCTTTAGTGATTTGCCAATGACAAGTGAGTGAGAGTATAATCAGTAAATAAAATACATTAAAAGTTAAAACCGGACATTTGCTGGGCATTTTGCGGATGGTAGGACCTTGTGCAGGGTCCGTCCGGATTGCTACCACCATCTTGTCCATTAACCTACCGCCAAACAGCGTGTTCGCATTATTGTGTTCCGGTTTGGGGATAAGACAGCCGGTGAAATGACCAGCATAGAGGCAATCCATCTTAGTCCTCAGGGTTGGCAACGCATTTGCATTGCAGTCTTGTGAATGCGAATGTTTATGGGTCACAGTTTCCACTTACCATCAGGCCTGTGTACTCGTATGTCTTATCTACGCCATAAAAAAAAAAACAGTCGGCCATCTTTCCTCACTGACGGCCTCTTAAAAATGCTTATGCCAGCACCGAAATGTACCATCCAAAACAATGAGTTTAAAGCCAAGGCTAATCCGATTATTTTGTTATCCAATGCGTGTTTTACAAAGAAAACTTTAACTTACAGTTCTAGAGCAACACGCGCAATTGCTGTCTTTTTCTAACTTAAAGGCTTAGAATAAGACAGCAGTCAACTTCTGCATTTTTTATTGCTAGTCCAAACCACGCTTTATAGATGCCGTTGCAGCCACACATAACATAGGTATATTTAGTTCATAATGCACTCGGTAAATAGTTCCCATGCAGGTGTCAGCCAGTTTATTTGTCGAGCAGACATTACACGCGATCTAGTCTTGCTTAATCGTAATCGATCGATCGTAAACAGTCGTTTAAGTATAGTTTTTATTACTGTTCTAACTCTAAAGTGGCGTTTACACTTACACAACATGTCATGTGTCGTGTCGTTTATGATTTTATTGAAGGGAGGGTTAACTGGTGCCGCCATTGTTGGAACAAGCAATACTGCTTCTAGTTTATCTTACTTACTGGTGCGTATTGGATTTTATACGTAATTTTGAATGATTTATTTTGAAAGCTTTTCTTTAGAAACTTCTTTGAAGAGTAATTTATTTTATTAGCTTCTTTAATAGTTTAGATTACGTTTTATCTTATAGCTACACTAAGCGCCCGTTTTACAGAAAAAAAACTGCTTATTTTCTCAGCGTTCTCCATTGTACTAGCCCATCTTGCTTTCATATTGTAATGATACGGTTGAAGTTATGATAGATATCGTATTTACCTGAAAATAAGAGCTATCATAACGTCATCAGTGCTATTACAGTATTGATGCCAGATTGGCTAAACCAGAATTGAAGTTTCAGAACAAGTATCTTTTTCTTATACATTGCAATTATAAAATATTTTTCCTCGTCATCCTTTCAAGGTTTAATTAATCCTACAAATTTCCAAGCAGCTTAAGTCACTGCAAATATTCTGTCAACAGCTAGGAATGCAGCAAGTCATGAATGTAGGTATGACATATGAGGCGACTTTGTTCGGAATAATGACAGCTGTTTTGTTGAACACAAAAAGATGTGATGTCATGAAAATCACACAAACACATCTTTAACACATTTAAACACAAGAGAATATAGTCTATTTTGAATTGTTTTCAGCCCATTTTCTTTCTGTTTGGTTTGACACAATTCACGTTATAATTGCTACGGTAATTAGAGAACACTAATCGATGAGTATTTATAATTGATAGGGAGATAGTCAAGCCGAAGTTTTCTTGTTTTTACACCTAATGTTTTCTTATTGTTTTTGACTCGGCCGCCATAACGTTAAATAAGTTTCTATCAACAATAAGTTTTATTGCCGACTGTATTTTTTTTGCACAGTTGTGTTCTACTTGTCAAGACGATTTTAACAAGCCCCAACACGACGGGTTTATCTTGTGTAATTTAGGAGCCACTCTGAGTCCTCATCATCAGACCAGCTCGAAGGTACTATATTATTGTATTGTCATCAAATCAAAACTAAAGGCGTATGCATATTTTCAGCTTCATCAGAGATCGGGAAGTGCGTCAAATTTAACCTGCATGATTTGACCCTTACATACATACATACTTACATTGTAAGTTAAATAAAAGCGTTTAAAATACGATAGCAATAGATGTAAAAAAAAACCGCCAAGTGGGAGTCGGACTCGTGCACGAAGGGTTCCGTCCCATTTTCTATTAAAAATCATGTCAAGTCATTTTGCTTACTTTGCAAAGCATTATACAACTGAGACATTTTGCTTACCAGGGCCAAATACAACTCAGTCCTACCGGGCAAGAGTTACTTAGTTAAGAGTGAACCTATTTTCTATAAAGAAAGAAAAAATAACCAATTTATTGCCAACGTTATTATAGCTTATTTACTTGACAATAATCAATATGGTTTGGCCAAATAGAATAGAGCCCCAGGTTCACAAATGTAACAGCAGTAAAATACCAAGCTGTGGGTCACTATACTGCCCTCCTACGGAAAAAAGGGAAATCTACTCTATGAATTGTATTGCACTTCCAACCTTATTATAACCTTTAAGAGTATAATAATATGCTTCTATGAATGAATAGCACTTGTGCCCTTTCTCCGTAGGAGGGCAGTATAGGGTGTTCTAGTTCGTTTTATTTGGCATCTGGTGAAGGCTTCAAACTAGTGCATGAAACGTTCACACTTGTGCCCACGCGCAGCCTTGACCCAAAAACTAGCTTGTTAAGGTATCTTACATCAACTTACAAGTTGCGATCGGGTCCTAGATCTAGCGATGGGTTTGCGGACAAATTACTGGAATTTTAGAGCTGGTTTTAATACAAGTAAAATCATTTTATCCTATGAACTTTAAAATTTTTTGTGATGATTCAGTTAGTTTTATTAGTATTTAGTGCCTGTTTTCTCTGGACTTCTCCCTAGGCCATAGTATTTATTGTTATTGGCAGAATTACTAAGCGAACATGCGCGGTCTTCTACAATGTTACCTCACGTCGTGTAGAGTTTATATTTAAAATAAAAACTTAATTGCATGTTAAAAAAAATATTGTTCATTATTTATAAGAATTTTTCCGTTTTTATTATTAGCAATTTAATAAAGTAAAATATTCGTGATGCGTCATTTTTAACTTACGCAACGTGTAGGTACTCGTGCACCTCATAGCGATGGCTTGTTAATTAGATTAATCATAACTTGAACGTCGATCGATTAAATCTAATCGATAATATCCTTTTACATTCTGAGATCACGGTCGATAAAGTCCGGGCTGTAATTAGTTGTTACAAAATCTTCTCATTTGTGGGTCAACGGCACATGCCTTTAAGTAATTTTGCCGCGTTCACGCCTATCTGATGTATATTTTAAACGATGAAAATACTAGTCCAATAAAAAAAATATTTTGTGCCTTGACTACTGTTTGATTAGGTACTGGTTGACTAAACTACTGATTGAAAACTTTTTAAGGTCATGGAATTGGGAATATTTACAACTATTGTTGATGACGTATTTAGTATAGTTGGTAGTGCCTGGCCTACGAAGGTAGAGGTCCCAGGTTCAATTACCCGGCACGGACAAATATTTATATTTTTTTCCTGAGCCTTGGATGTTTTAAATGTATTTAAGTATTTATTTATCTATAAGTATAGTATGTTTATCGATGCATTGAGCATAGTTTGGGACAAGGTCAATTTGCTTGAGATAATCCCCTGAAATTTATTTATTCATTCAATAACTTCGCCTGGGACAGATCTATAGGTATCATATACGTACATCAATAAACGTTAAATCGTTAACTTTCCTACGTCAATGCCATATCTCGTATTATAGCTACGATCGATAGATTGCAACCTATCTAGGCTCAGTGGTATCTATTTACATGCACTTTTATAAGTAAAATATTAGGTAAATGGAAGGATGCAATCTCATATCACTAAATTTCGAAAACATGTACAGTGCATCCTTAAGTAGTTCCCCAAATAAAAATAGATGTAAGTAAAGTAGGTTAGTACTTCAATTACTTAAGTGTTAAACCCCGAAAGTTCGATTTATTTATTTATTTATTTATTTATTTATTTAACAATTACAATTATTTTATTATTTTATTATTATTGAGCGGCAATAGGTCGCAGAAACTCCTAAAGGGCCGTAGACCAACTCCGTTCCTGTTTATACTATGGCACAGAGTAGGCACGTTCAACCTATAAACTTTGTTTAGAAAAAGCGTCTTCTATACTTGGTACTATTTTATACTGCGGACCAAAACAATAAGGTAGTATGTGCATATTAACTTTAACCCTTTATACGGCTATTTTATTTTAGACTGCAGTATGTTGTGACCACGACTGCTCGTCGTGGGCAAACACCTTATCTGAGGCTTTAAGTGGGACGATAATTACCATTATCTGGGATTAGTGTAATCGCCCCGGCACTGACCATAACCAAGTTAAACGAGCTCGTAATTATTTTCGCTATTGTCTTTGACGTCAATGGGTTCTTATTCTGCTGAGTATTTGGTTTTGGGAACTGCTTAATGTGACTTTATTATGTAAGTCAGTTGTTATTAGGTAACTATTTTATTATCACGTATCAAAAGAATTGTATGTCCTTTTCTGCGACTCAAGCTATCTCCATACCAAAATTCAACGAAATCGGTCCATCCGCTTAGCTATGACAGCGTAACCGACAGACAGCAATCAAATAGACAGTCAGAATTACTTTCACGTTCATAATACTTATTAGGGTCCATATTGGCTCACATAAAATTCTTATTCCTATTTTTTGTTTTACTACCGATTTGTATTCATAATAATCCCTCGTCATAATTTTTTTCCTCATATTTTTTTGTTCATACTTTTGAAGTCATAATTATCGCAGCTCATAATGCATTTCTTTAAGAAACTGTTACTTTTTGAGGATTTTTATAAATCTAACCTAACCTAACCTAACCTTTTCTACACGTAAGATATTTAAGAAATTTTGAAAAGTGTACTGTTCCATGAATATTGGCGTTATGAATTCAGATGATTATGAGTTCCGATCTTTAGTATTAAAAAAAAATATGAAGAGTATGAAGAGTGACCAGTATGATGTAAAATGGTATGAGAAACATTTTCGGACTTCCAAAAATAGGACTTAAAAAGTTATGTGAGTAGATACGCACCCTACTTATTAATTTTCTCATTCATAAATTTTCTTTTTTTTTTTTTTTTTGTTATTTCTATCACGCTTGCACTCGCCACTGACAGTAGATATATTCGTTACTAGTGTGTCATTGAAAAATTACGATTGCCGATCGCTATTAAGAAAATGGTAGGACTGTACTTATGTGTATATTAACAGTATGTTTACCTTAACATAAGTTAAATTTTCATCCAAATTCGTTCAACCAATTCAGTGTAAAAGCATTTATAATACACTTGTGACGAGCCCTCGCTTCGCTTCAGTTTATGTAACTTCTCTGTAACACTGATAAAGAAACCAGAATATGAACAAACATAAAAACCTTCCGCGAATAATTATATAACTTATGGTGAAAACCGCATCAAAAACCGTTACTTATTTTAAGAGTTAGCGGATATACAGACAGACAGAAACGGAGTGGAAAACTACTTTGTTTTATACTATATACTAGCGAACAGCCCTCGTTTCGCTTCGGTATATTATATGTATAAACCATCCTCTTGAATCACTCTATCTAGTAAAAAAATCGCATCAAACTCCGTTGCGTAGTTTTAAAGATCTAAGTATACATAGGAACAGACAGACAGCGCCAAGCCTTATTTTATACTATGTAGTGATAGTGATATTAGCGACCCGCCCCAGTTTTGCTTCGGTTTATGTGAGTTCTCTCTTACACCCGTAGGTACACGAACCAGAATCTATTATACGTATAAACCTCTTGAATCACTTTATCTATTGCTGAAAACTGCAGTCAAATCCGTTTAGCAGTTTAAAAGATGCGTAAACGAACATACAGCGGAAGCGACTATGTAAAAGATTAACTATGAAGAAGTGTAATTTATTGAAGTATCGTAACTCCAAATACATATCGCCGTGGTACCTCGAGACCACCTCGAAGCGGCCATAACGCCGGGTTACGTGAGACCACGGCTAAATATGCGTTTGATGGGCACCACGCCATTTACAACGGACACTTAGTAATCAATGGGGCCTGCTTCCGAAACCGAGGTGGCTTCCACACCTAGGGTTGCCATATGGAAAAATTAAATATCCTGATAAAAACCCTAACATCACCCTAAAAAACATTTGGGGTAGCTTGAAGAAGCCGCGGCGCGCTGCGCTCTGCGGACCTAACAAAATGATTGAGATCTCTTTAGCTGTAATTTTATCCTATTTTAAATGGTTTCGAAAGAAATATTATTGTTTTTGTTGATTACCTATTACTTTTATGTATCCTTTCATTAATTAAAACGGTGTAAACTTTGTAAGAAATACATCACGTAAACATTCTTTAACCATAAAATCCTGACATGTCCGGACAAATCTTGACGTATGGCAACCCTATTCACACCTATGTTAATAACCTACCCGCCTAGAGGCACAAAGGAGTATACTTACGATTGTGGTTATGATTTGACATCTATTGATATGATTTCGGTTTGTTCTTGTAACTGTTACAAACTGTACGGTCGGCATTAAAAGCTGCACACTTTAGTACTTTGTTACTTTAACAAAAGGACTACTAACATTAAGGACTTGTTTAAACTGCTGTATAAAAATGGAATGCCTCTATGCTTATTTCACCGGTTTTCTTATTACCCGCTCCGGAATACAACAATGCGAACACTGCTGCTTAGCGGTAGGTCAAAGCATAAGATGGCGGCAGCGATCGACGATCCTACCACCAAATCTTAACCGTCATAATAAGATTGCATGTCAGAAACCAGTCAATCATAAATAAGTCCAATTAATAACGGTCTTGGATCCTCCATCAATGAGGCTTAAAAGCTTAAAGTTACACGAGTGTAAGGCTGCGTTTCCACCAGAGCTGTGCGAGGCAGCGAAGCAATGTTGCGAGGAAAAATCCACCAATAGGATTATTTTGTTTTACTAGCCTCTCTATCCTATTGGTGGATTTTTCCTCGCAACACCGCTTCGCTGCCTCGCACAGCTCTGGGTAGTGATTCTTTCAACAACGACGGTCGGACGGACGAACGAGTGAATGTCCAAGCGGCGAGTTTAAGTACGAGTAGTTCCGTCAGTGCGAACAAAACATATTTTAGCGCGTGCATTTTCAATTTAGCATCATGGTTTCTGTCGATGGATTGAACGTATAAGGCTGCTTAATTGAAAATGCACGCGCTAAAATGTGTTTTGTTCGCTCTGATGACGGGACGATTTCGCTCGTTCGTCCGACCGTCCGTTGTTTTTGAGAGAATAACACCCCTGGTGGAAACGCAGCCTAAGAAAGGTTAATGAAGCGAGTAGACAGAGACACAACACAATGTGCGATGATTAAACACAGGCTTACAAAATGATTTGACGTACGTTTGACAATTAGTAATGATTGAACACTATCAATCATTTACTAATGAGCAAACTTGACCACGTGGGCGGAGGCTTGATGGCTATTTTAATCATTTTTATGTATGCCCTTAGAAACTTTAGGGCTAATGGAAAATCTTGTAGTTTTTCTATGAAGCTTGCTTGTGTCTTGTGATTTATACAAGCTTGCTTGATGTTTATTCTAATTTGGTTAGGTCTTGCTTCGATATCGTAATAACACTGTCTCTATTCTACTTCGTAATATCCATATCGTCTTTGATCTGTTATGTGTTTTTTTTTTAACTCAACCGCGCGCCATTACTGTCAAGTAAATATGAGCTATCAAAATGTTGACAATACGATAACACGTCAAAGATGATATGGTTTTTGAGAGACGGGCTTCTATTCAACTGCTTAAAACGATATTGCTTTTGACCTGTTTTTATAGCTCTTATTAACTTGACAGGCCGGAACAGTGTAAAATCATAATCATACGACATGTCTGTCGGATAAATTCGTTTTTTTTGTTGTGAAAAAAGAGGCAGACGAGCATAATTGCTTTCAAACTTAGCTTAAGAACCTAATAACGAGTTAAACGTCGTTTCAGTATCCACTCATAGGTATATTTACGTGTATAAGGGGTCCTCTAAATAACTATGTAAAACCCATAGGGCATTGGGTAAGTTTGTATGAAGCCAATGGTCATTTTGTTTTTCAGCGGCCACGGATGATTTTCACATAGTTATTTAGAGGACCAATAAATGCACATACATTATGTATAATTTATGGCGGTAAATAATATCCGAGCGGAGATATTAAAGATTTAAGTATTCTTTTTTGGTACTAAAAGTACGCCCAGGTATGAATATTTTAATATCGCGGCTCCGATACACTTAAAAGTATTACATTACATAACGAAATAAGTTTATGTTGAATAATTCTATCATAATTTACCACTTTTACGAATGACCGCTCACCTTGAAATGTATGACTTTTACAAATGACAACACTTTTACCCAAACCCCTTTGTCCACGTTAAAAAGTGTACGCCTGTCAGTTAACATCTTTTATGTTACACTTTATCGCAATTATTGAGCATTGCAAAACCGAAAACAAGACATTATTTAAATTGCGGCAATTATTACAAAAACTGGAAATGTCACGACAGGTGGAAGTCGCGGGGACAAAACATTACTGCAGAATGGAAAGCGATACATTGTTGTTAAATATATAATTTAAAAAAAGAATTATATGATTACTGCGCCTGATTTATATTTTGGGTGTGCAGCGACTGTGGGCGGTATATAGGTACGTATTTATTGTGTATTTCAAGTGCAAAGGCATGCAAGAGCGTGTTTTTGTTGCATAATCCCGTAAAAGTGCAAATATCTTTATGTATATGTATAGTTCTAAATTGTACACGGATATACCATTTTATGGACGTAAATAGTATACTCAAAAGTTATTTTTGTACTGTTTTTATCTTTATTTATTTATTTTAAAAAAACAATGCGACATAAACTTAGCTAAAGTACTTAGAAATGTATCGGCAAATTATACACTTTTTTCTTACTATACAACTGTGTAGGTAGGTATATTTACTTAAACTAATACACACTTAGAATGTATACTTAATGAAAAGAAACCTAAGCTTAGTTTGACGCTATTTACTTGGTTTTACTATTAATAACTTCTGATGTTTTTTTAAAAACCCTGATTATCATATAAACCTAGGCGTGCAATAGTTATAAGTGTTTAATACGCTTAATCAGGTGTGTTACATTAGCATCAATATGTAGTTATCACCGACTTATTTCCATCCGCTTACACTGCAGCTCCAAATCACCTTCAGGTCAAATCAATTCCCCTACAAATTGCTTTAAGCCATTGTTAATGGCAACCTTTTCAACGACTGTCACTGGCCCAAGGCTCTCATTAACATCGTCGATAAACTGTAACGTGCGATCGTTTTTTTCTTTAACTTATTCAGCGCCTTGTATCAAAATTGGTATAAAGTCTCAATGGATCATGGGCTGTGAAAACTTTAACTATGTAGAGATACTCAAGATATTCAAGAACATGGTTCACAATTCTGTGCAAACAAACCAATTTTTACCAGGATTACAGAAACGTTTATGGGTCAAGTCCGGAGACTAAAGAGTCCCTGACGAAATAGTCATAATGATAGATCACTTCTATGCGGACGGAGTTTGTTTCAAGTACAAACGAGTTGAACATATGCATAGTTCTGAAAAAACTAACAGAGGCCCTTGCGAAGATGTCCTACGCTAACTAGCGTTTCTATTCGTTTAGTTTTTAAACTAATCGCGTCACTGGTAGATGACGTGATACGAAAAGTCACGTGATCTACCAGTGATGCGATTGGTTTAAAAACTAAACGAATAGAAACGCTAGTTAGCGAAGTGCATCTGGCAAGGGCTTCAGCAAAAGGTATAAAAAAATATAGTAGAATACCCAGATCCAGAGTTATTATCCAGACTAACTGTCTAAGCATTTTTACGAAGGGCTTCTGTGTATAAAATTGGTGGCTAGAAACTAAATCACATTTTCTCAAGTGGCCAGTTATTGACACTAACTCGTAAGAATAATCAACGACTTTCCGTCGTACTCAGAGACATTTCATAGCCCCTGTACCCATTGGGCCAATGCGTTGGGCCACGGTATTGGGCCAACGTGTAGAGCTTGTGTGGGCTTGTTCGTAGATGGTGACATGGCGACCAACGCTGGCCGGCCAACCGGCTGGTGTGTTTTTCGTACACACATCAAAGGATCTTTTATCAAAAGCGCCAATGCAGAATGATCAATACGCCAATATCTTGGCCCAACGCATTGGCCCAATGTTTACAGCAGCCATTAGAGACAGTTAACTCGTTCTTTTTTCAAACTTATGTATGAAAAGTCGTCATTAAGGAACGATTTAATCGTAATTAACTGACTCTGAGTGAGGCCATATATGATTTTGAACTGCAATCCGCATTACAGCATTGCCAACCTAGCAAATAACGCGCAATGTCGCCAATTTTATTTATATTTCCGTCACTGCCAACCTACTCCGAAGAAGGTCAATATCGATTTCACCCGCATACCACTTCCGGTTCTCCGAAGATGTTTTGACACCGTACAATTTATTTGACAGCAATTATTCTTAATTTAGGCAGTGAGCAGCGCTGAGCAAGTTTTAGCATTTGATAAATATAAATATATTTACAAGCTTTTATGTTAAATTCGTATTTAACATGTTTATTTCAAATTGATGTTAGGACAAATCTTACAACTTCTTTCTGAACCAGTTACAATTATCGAATGGACTGAGATTTTAAATGTATAAATACGGTGATAATGCATATTACAGTATCGGTGACAAAAGTTTACCACAAAAAAGTATTTTACTTACCAGTATGAAATTCTATCATATGATTAAGAAATAACATGCAAAAAAAGGCTTTTATAATTTTATTTATGACATCATTGCGTGTGACTTTTAAAAAGCTATAAAATATTATTATTATTCATGACACAAGCACACCCTATCTACAAGGACTATAATTCCACTCTACTATAACTTCAAGTAGGTTTAAACCAAACTATTATAAAACCAATTTTCAAATTTTAATAATTATCAATATCAATCTTTTAATATTTTGTGAAAATTTTACTTAAAAACTATTAGCTTAAAAAAACGCAACTCTATTAAACAGTCATTTATACATAAAGCTGGTTTAAGTTTAATAATTATATGTTATATATTGTTATGTATGTTAGTCTGTAAGGTATTTGTAAATATGGGCCTTGTTGTCTGAAATAAAGTTTATTCTATTCTATTTATTCGATTCTATTGCAGTAATCAGCCATGATAATTTCATGCAAAACAATGTATCCACGGAGCTATTGTTCTGGCTGTTTGGTTTCTATGATTCAACCCGTGCTGTATCTAAGACACGAGCGCTAACCGAGTTGTTTTGCTCGATAACGTACTAAATAATGCAAAGTGTACTAATTTCGGTGTAAACCCGATATTTCGCAAATTGCCTCGTAAAAACGGATATTGGCTATAACAGTAAACAGCACTTAAAGGACAACGTTCTCAAAATTATGTAAATTGTGTGCGTGCTTATGCGGGCCGCACACCGAAAAGGCAAACTAAATTATAAGACGATAAATAGAACTATGCATTTATGTCTTAATAGAACTGAAAAAGTTTGTATACCTTTAATTGCACAACAAAGCTTTTCGGTAAAAGAGTCCATCTCCAGGCAAAGAGTGTAAATTTTTTTTTGAGCAATCGCAAACTTTGAGACCATATACTTTTGGCACTGGTTGTACTGAAATTAACGAAAACTGATCCTTTATTGATCGATTGTGTAGTATAATTAAACATTTATTTTAATAAATATCTACATACAAAATAATAAGTCCACACAAAAAAATAACAAAAGGAATATTCAAACAGGACCGATCATTAGACATTATCGATAAAAATCTCCAGACAACTCATAAAAACCAAATTAGAAATTGTAATTAATTATTTATATTGCGTTTATACTATAAACTACTTGCAATACCTGTTATTAAACAATACCTGTTATAAATACCGTATCCATAGTATTATGAACAACAGAACTAACCTAGTGAGTTGATCGAAAACCAGTCTTACAAAATACTTGTTTATTTTTTACCACAACCAATCACTCCAGTCATCAGGTTAAAACGTCGCGTTTCCAGTCCGTATCAGTCAATCTGTTCCATTGAGTATTTAAGATCCAGTTTTATAGATAAAAGCGGTAATTAATACCATAATAAAGTCCATGTGAAGTATAAATAGCTACCAGTAATTAAGGGTCATTAAATTTTATATGCGAATATTGCACGTCTCGCGAAACTGATACCTAAGCGTCTTACTCTAACTAAACTAGTTAGAGTGGGACGGATTTATTCGCAGACGGATTACGTCATTGCGTGCGAAATTAGTTTCAAACATGTTATCTCCTTGTTTTTTACGTGTTATCAATTTAAGTCGAGTTAATTGAGGACTCCAAAATCGGTCGGGTTATGTCCTTGCTGGTAAATTTCCTTAATGAGTACCTACATAGCCACATAATTAGGAACGCTTGCGTTTTTCCTATACAAATATGAGTTATCGAATTTGACCAACAATCACAACGTGCTTGACCAATTTTATTGTTAGTTATTTTAATTCTGATCCACAGTGAACTACTTAAAGGGATTTAGATGTAAATTACTGACGCTTCGATACAAATTTTGTATGAAAGCTAAAGAGTTTAAATTTCAAATCCTTATAAAAGAAAGCTAAAAACTCATTTTGACTAAAAAAAAATACAGTAGAGCAAAAACACTGATCACAGTAAAAGACAAAACATTAACATCTACTGATTGAACAATAATACTATTTAGTTAATTTACAAATCTATCACATTTCAATTTACTGTGAAGACTATAAAATTTGGCCGCAAGCTTCAACTGTATTTGGACCAGTTACAACTACGTTTCGAACATCAGGCTTAAGTATAGTATAAAGGAGTGAATGTTCACGATTTTTCGGTTAAACATAGGTACTGTTTTTTTCAGACTTTCAAACCTAATTTTATTATATTTCGTTAACGATAAATGACTATACACACTTGGTCAAGCGCTAATTGAGAAATCATACTTGTAGGCAATTGCATAGGATAAGCGCAAACGTTCAGGCACTGTTATGTCTAACGAACGTTATGCGGTCAAAGTTGATATCATTCCCCTTACCATGAGTTACAAATTACCGTACTCGCTAGCGAGTCGAATGCTCTGTCCCTTACAGTATTTAGAGTAACCTTATAGAGTGCGAGGGATAGAGCATTCGACTCGCTAGCGAGTCCGGTAATTGTAACTCATGGTAAGGGTACTGTACTGTGCAATAAACATGATACAGTCATTAAATAAGCCATTGAAAAAGTATGTATAACAGACAGTAGTTACAACTGAGTATATATATGATTCACTCATTGTGTTTTATTCATTACGAATACCTACAGTAATATAATGATCACTAAGCATTTAAATATAATAAAACACCTAAATTGTAACAAAATAACAACAAACAACAGTAAATAAGCTTAGACGTTATACACAATATGTCCTTAGTTATAATTAAAACCGGGCAAGAGCATGTCGGACCATACTCAGTGTAGGGTTCCGAAGCCGTAACGACAAACACAAAAAACTATCTCAAAAATCAACATGTATGAACCAATTTTCTATTTAAAGTTATTTGGCGCTGTCTTAGATGATTTTTAGTAGGTATAAACCCGTTAGTCGCCTGTAGGAACTAATTAAGTATACTAAGTAATGATTATTTTTCTTATAAATTCGTATATAATAATATCTCAAACAAGAGCCAAGCTTTTAAGTGTGAGATCAGTATACCTACCTATGTAGGTAGTTAGGTATCTAAACTGCTTCAAACCGACTTTAAATTACAATAAAAGTTTAATCTTTTATAAAGTAGGTAATTAATAGAAATTGAAAAAAAAACAAGGGCCAGTAAATAGAATTTAAAGTTTTCCAAACGATACTCGATCTAATCGATTATTTGTAAACTTTCAGATCGCAAATCGCAAACTTGTAGGTAGCATTTTGGGGCACGTCCGAACAGCATCTAGGCGCTCGAGCTTATGAGCGCGGCTGTCGCTCGATTTGTTGCTTAAACAGTTCGACTCCCCCCGCGCGTCCTGCACGC
This sequence comes from Acleris laterana, assembly GCA_963966035.1. Classification (NCBI taxonomy): domain Eukaryota; kingdom Metazoa; phylum Arthropoda; class Insecta; order Lepidoptera; family Tortricidae; genus Acleris; species Acleris laterana. The sequence goes on from OZ014452.1 coordinate 11,881,665, forward strand.
CCCGTTAGCAAATTTTTCTATCAAAGTTATCATAGGCGATTTTGATAGGTATAAACACTTTAGTCGCCTGTGTCTCAGGAACTAATCATGTCTACTTAGCCGTGATAGTTTTCCTTTAAAATTCGTTATATGCGCTTTTGTAGAAGATATTTTTCAGATTTTTAGTATTTGTAGTTTTGGCTGTAGGGGGGGGGGACACTTGACTCTAATAAAAAATAGCGCTTTAAAGCTTAATATTTCATAAACGGATCCCTTAATCGAAAAATTGTTTCCATAAAACCGCAATATTTTTGAAAGACCTATCCAACGACACCTCACACTATGGGGTAGGCAAGAAAAAAAAAAAGGCATCCCGACGTTACGTGTAGGGGAGGTGCATTAAAAAAATATATTTTTCCAAATTTTATTTTACCACTTTGTTGGCGTGACTAATATGTATATTCATGCCAAATTACAGCTTTCTAGTACTATGAGTCTCTGAGCTAGACTGGGGACGGACGGACGGACGGACATGGCGAAACTATAAGGGTTCCTAGTTTGACTACGGAACCCTAAAAATGTGGATGATTAATCAAATTAGTTTTAAAATTGTTTACGCTGTCAGAAAATATAGGTAACATATCATTATGACCACGCAGTCAGCCTAGTGGATAATGAGCCTGCCTACGAAGTTAGCGACTCCAGTCGATTCCCGGGGATAATTTGTACAAATATTTGTGTCATGAGGTTATGAGCGTAACAATTTGTTTTTGAGTCTTGGAAGTTTTCTTTGTTATACGTATTTTTTTTCTCTATATAAGTATATTTATCGTTGACATAGTACAAGCTGTACAAGCCTAGAGCTAAGTTCAGGCAAGGAGTACTTGTGTGAGATTGTTCCCCAATATTGGTTTGTGTATTTATTTACCGTGTGGTTGCTGGTTTAGAATAGAGCCACTCCATGTCTTCCGTGGAAATCGTAAGAGGCGACTAAAGTTATATGTATAGGCTTGTATTATTGTAAAGCGACGGGCTTCCAACCTGTCACTAATATACACTGGTAACCATCTTAGAATGATTGTGCAATATGGTTACCGAATTGACAACAAGTTTTTAGAGTTGTTGCTAATTCTGTAGCTCTGCCTACTCCACTCTGGGAATGAAGGCGTCAAGGTATGTATGTATGTGTATGTATTTATCTGTGTGACGAGGGTTATTTTTTAAATTTCTAAATTATTAAATTTCAGTCGTCTAACCCTTATCGCAAATGAACATTATAATGAGCAAACTGACAGATAATATATTAAACAAATGAATGCTCCGTAACAGAAAACAAATACAATAGTTTTGATAGCAACAAAGTATTATATGTGTTATTTTATAGCTTTGACCGCACGTGACTAGCTTCAGACAGGATACAATTACTTATTTACATGGCATAGTTCTATTTTTACAGTCTCGTAGTCAGTAATACTTGAATCACTTTTAAGGTGCTGTCTTTGTTTGCAGTAGTAAATCCGATACCTGCATAATTCAGAACTAACTCCACGTACACATTACCGTGCTTGTGTAAAAACGAACGTTAGTTTACGATCGTCATCTATGTGTGCACGCTTACACATACATCTGCAAAAGCATAGCAAAAGTGAGTTAGATGTGTGTGAAGCAATTAATTGGTCACTGTTTTATTTCAACCAAGCACACATTGACACTGAACGAGTAAATTTGCTTTAGTATTTAAATATTACGATCAATATTGTTTTTGTGAACGTGCTCTAGTTTTTAAGTTTCCTTGAATATAAACCTTTATTTAGTAGGTATATTTTTGGTTTTGGTTAATTACATAATCATTTATGTACCTACCTATGCCTACTAAAACTTATTTTTTATATCAATACAGTTATTTGATTCAACAAAGAAATATTTACTATTTCATTTTTCTAATATCTTTCGATTCGCATTACCAGTCTTTATTTTTTTCAGTAGCTTATTTTGGCGAAGATTTCTCAAATTTTTTGAGAAAATATGTGACTGGAAAAAATCCAGAATGGAAAATATGTGACAAGGAAAAATTAAGAATGGGGAAAAATATATGATTGGGTACAAACACGAATTAGAAAAATCGCGACTGTGACCACCCGCGAAAGTGCGTTTGGTTTGTTCGATCTTGACAGTTCAAAACCCTTACCAATCGATGTAAAATTTATAAATAGCACCGGATTACTACTACTACGGAGGCTACTTTTTATCCCAGAAAATCCAACAATGTCAAAATCAACCACAAGAAGATATTCTGCGCAAGCGCAGGCCCTTGCATAACAATATTAATAACTTGGCAGCTTGTGGCGCCCAATGCCGAAGTCCAATATAGCCATGCGCGGCAGACGAAGGGTTATCGTAATCTCTGTTATCAGTGACCTGCGCAGACGCAATTATGTAATCAACAAGCTTAACTGACGACAATTAGTTCTGTGACTGCAGTGTGAAAGGGTATAAGTCGACATAGCTCATATTGAACTCGTACACGGTTCCGTACCAACTTACAATGTTAATATTGAGCAAAAAAACTTCTAAAATAATGTGTTTTTTGGATGGAGAGCCGCTTTAATTTTTATTTTATTCTTACTGTTTTGTTTGATAGCGGTCATAGTAATACACACTTTGTGAAAATTTCAGGAGTATATTGCTCTTAGAAAGATAAAGCCCTACGAGAAAGATGCTCGGTGGAACCTTAGCCTAGCCTCGTGCCTACTTTTTATGCAACATATTTTAAAACTTTAAGATGACTTTTTTTTTTTTTTATCTTTAATTGAGAAAAAGAGGCTGAAAAGATGACATTGTTTAGGGCTTAGATTACTTTGTTTCTTAAATATGTCCTTTCCAAAGGAAGGATGTAAGCACGAGTTCCGTTGTTGGTGCCATTTGGGTACGGAACTCTACAATTAAAGAAATGAGACTCAACGAATGTTTCTTTTTTGTTATAAAAAATGAATAAAATAGTTATCATAATAGTTATATTAGACAAAGCTGGTAGTCACAACAGCAAGTCCTTTAGTCATTCAACTAACATCTTAGTTGATGACGTCTTGTCAGGCTCGTGTGGAAATACACTTAGGTATGCATAATCACAATCTTGTTAGAAGGACCAAGATCTTTTCAGAGTGTAGAGTATTTAGACGTATATGTACCCTTTTTCCCTTACATAAACTAAACTAACGCCTTTATTCCCAGAGTGGGGTAGGCAGAGCTACAGAATTTCCAACAACTATAAAAACTGTTTGAATTCTGTAACCACATTTTGCACACTTAGGCGAAGATGTTTACCAGTGTATTAGTGACAGGTTGCAAGCCCATCGTCTAACAGTACTACACGCCTTTATTACCTTAGTCGGCTTCTACGACATCCACAGGAAGACTTGGAGTGGCACTATTCTAATCCGGCAACCACACGCCCCCCCCCCTCCCTCCCTCCCCCCCTCCCTCCCTTAAACCTTGAAAATGATGCCCGTTTACACAAGCACCGCAGAGTTATGGTGTAGACTTTGGAGCTATGTTTAGGATTCCGTAGTGTTCGCAGGTATCATGATCATTTATTTATTTATTTAATCGTATGGCAATGTGTCGAATAGGCGAATACATTATAGATTATAATTTATTATAAGTCAACATTCAGCGTTCTCAGTCAATTAGCTGCGTCTTGAGTAAGGTTGTAGATGTCTATGGGTCCCGGATATGAATGTATTGGGCATCGCCTGCATTATAAGGTCCATGGTTTGGGCTTCTTCGCCACAATCACATAGGTCCGAATCACGCCAACCCCATTTGTGCCGAAAGAAGTTACAGCGACCATGTCCTGACCTAAGCCTGTTTAACTTACACCAGGGCTTTCGAGGTAGATTGAAGCCCTTAGGTTTGGCTGTTGGGTCTGCGACTTGGGCAAAGATTCCATTTGCTTCTACGCTCCATTAATTTTCCCAGTAAGTATCAATATCGAAGTGGGAGAGACTCCGGGATGAGATGTAGGGAGGGTGGCGAGAAGTGAGTCTTATTCTCTTTTTAGTACCTAACATAAATTTTGGTGCCAGTGGTCGTGAGGCCAAGCAGTAGGACCCCTGAAGATCAGCACCGGGCTTTGCTAAGCGGTTCTCTGTTTGGGACAATTTGGCATTTGATTACTTTTTATTAAGTTATTTATTCTGTCTGTTCTATTGTTTACTTTATAAAAATATCAATAACTATTTTTTAAATTTTCTATTGTTTAGTGGCGGTTTTTGTGTTGTATTTTGGGGGGCATGGCATCTTATAAAAACTGCATGAGCTGCGAGTGTGTCTAAAAATATCTATTTATAACTTCTTATAAATCGGTTGACGAACAAACCTTAATTAACGTCTTGCGTTTTTAATTAACTAATTGCGTGAGTCATTAGTCGGACGTCAGCAACTGAGGTTTATTAGAATGTAGTTAATTAAGCCTTTAATAGCCGTCAGTCAGTTAATAGACAAAAGGGGGAGGGTAGTAACATCTTAAATTAATAAATGATTGATTAGTCAGCAGATCTCTACCATTTTCCGATAAAAAAAAAATACTAATTGTATAACATTCCAAGTTTTTATTTGGAGGAAAATTAGGGAAAATGAAATAAAAATATTTTGCCCCAAATTATTTTTGGAAAAAAATACTTGTGGGCAAAATATTTTCGATTAAAATTATATCGGCCAAACGGCAGGCTTCCATAGTTAACTAAAATGCCCTAAAAGCCTGTATTACTTTCAATAAATTTGTAAGTACTAATACCCACTTTTTAATTTATTATTAAAATAATAATACAAAATTAACTGTCTTTTAACACTAAAATAAAGAGCACTTTTTTTGACTCTACCTGGGCTCCTATTACACTTTGCTTTCGCCTGTCTTGTTTCTATATCGATGTATAGATATCGTTCATTGAATACAAAACGGACACATTCCAAAATGAGTCATCGTTGCATTTTAAAATTAGAATCTATTCGTATAAGATTTTTAATGCAAGAGCAAACTATTTTAGAATGTGCCTGTTTTGTATTCAATGAGCGAATGTATTCTACACTACATGGATAGAATCGCTAAAGCAAGTCATCATCATCTCATCATGCTGCTCTCTAAACCTAGTAGTAGTAATAGCTAGTAGTAGTACTTCATATACTACTAGCCCTAGAACTCAGTAGATCATAAGTGTGACTGTCACCCACCATCTAATCTATTTAAAGAAGTGCACGAGACATAAAGGTTGAAGCATACAATAGCACAATGCGTGAGTGCGTGAAAGTAAATAGAGGTTATTGGCACAGGCCTGACCCAGTAACGGTGCCTTCGGCTTGCGTACACAGCGCATGCGTAGCTACCAGCTGCTATAAAAGTAGAAGAGCTTTTTTATGGTGGGATTTAGGAGGGTGGGGTTAGGAGGCTTTGAGGCCTGTAAATTCTAGACTGCTAATAACCACAAGATGCATTGAAAAAAAAACTTAGTTTCGACTTTGCTAAATTTAGAATTATTGAAAGTTACATACATACATAAACTCACGCCTTTATTCCCAGAGTGGGGTAGGCAGAGCTACAGAATTACCAACAACCCTAAAAACTTGTTAATAATTCTGTAACCACATTTTGCACTTTTAGGCTAAGATGTTTACCAGTGTCTTAGTGACAGGTTGCAAGCCCATCGCCTAACAGTACTATACGCCTTTATTCCCTTAGCCGTCTCTTACGACATCCACGGGAAGATTATTGAAAGTTAATTTGGCAACAAACTCATTTTTAATCTACACTAATATTATAAAAAGAAAAGATTTTATTGTTTGTTTGTTTGTTTGCATTGAATAGGCTCCGAAAGTACTGGATATGAAAAAATATTTTAGCGGTAGAATCCTACATTATACCTGATGAACATAGGCTATGTTTTTTTTTTACTACGCGGACGGAGTCGCGGGCACCATCTAGTTAACAATCATCAAAGACATGGTATCTGTATATAAAACATCACAATTCGAATTATTTTGAACGTGCCTTATCAATAATAATTTTCTAGGCTTTAAAATTGGTTTGATATTTATAGCTTTCTACTTGCTCACGCACCAAATGGACATCAGACCTTACCACCAACACTGACACCCATTGCAGTGAAAGCGTTTATCGATCAAGTAATCGATGTTGAATAAATCGATACGCAATAAACGTAAGAGCGGGAATGAGACGGCAAAAAGCGATTGAATAGAACTGCATGTTATAGCCAATAATTTAGCTTGTACATGTCTAGTGTGGGAACATAGAACACTTTTTATACGTCGATACATCGTGTTTCTTTATTTTATCTGTATTGAAGACTTGTTTGCTTTGTTTACTTTTAAAATCAGGCGTGAATTAAGAAATAAATAATGAAAAAACAGGATATATGCAAGATCGTTTCAGAGATACTTATTTGTATCGTATAAAAATGTAAGTAAAATAATATAAATAGGTAATATGACTACGGCACTGGTTGTTCGCAGCCTAAATAACTTTACCAAGTTCTTTAACTGTAAATTCAACAGTAGTTTACATGTATCTAATGGCAAAATATTGCACTTTAACCAATAAAGATAAATTACATAAATTATATGTATCATTTACTGTTACTTTTCTCAGAAATAACAATAGGGCCCATTCCTCGAAACTCACTAAACTAATAATATTAGTCCATTATAGTACATTTCACTAACCAACTTGTAGATTATCGTATTGAAGGAACAAATGTTATAACTCTAGTGAGTTTCAAGAAATGTGTCCGGGTAGATGAAACGTGTTGCAATCTGGCAGACCAGACTAAATAGAACTAAGAAAAAAAAAATACCCGTCATGGTGAAGGACACACGCACTCAGAGGCAGTTGAAGATGATTAACTCGTTCCTTAGGCCTGAATTACACTTTGCGAAGGTTCAAGTGCGAAGTTCATACATTTGCTGTTAAGTGGCAAGTAGCAACGTATGAACCTCGGAAAGTGTAAATCAAGCATTAGTGTCTTTTAAACACAAGTTTGAAAAAGGAACGAGTTAATCGTCTCTAAAATGTCTGGGTACGGCGGTTAATTATTATATTAAAGAAGATAAAAGTTATTCATTTGTTTTGCAAGAATCAATGTAAGTATGAGTCTTTGAATTAACCAAAGCGTCCATTGCTCGTTTCGTGAGATAAAACTATCCGACACAGATTGCCTTTGTACCCAACAATAAATTGCTACAGGGAAAAAAATCTCGCGATTCAATAACAAACCTCAAATTAAGTGTACTTATTTAAGTTCATCTTCAACAGTCGTATCATAACATCGCCAAAATCTTAAACACAAATATTTGGTTAGAGTATCCATTTGAGCTGTTCAATTTGTATGGTGCGTGGGCGCTTCGGATGACACGTGTTTTTGTCACCACCATTACGAGCCTCATAGCAGAGTATTAAGATAATTATTCCGCCTCAGTGACTGGCTAGTGGTTAATTTTAAAATGACTGGGCAAAACTTAAGTATAGTGTTGCAAACCGGTAATTCTAAGCACGGAATATATGTACAGTCAACCAATTTGATTTCTAGGCCACTTTGGACTATGTTAAAGTGACGTTGTCAACCAAAACGTAAGAGACTCCCTATGATTTGGTTTACAACGTCACGTTGACATAGTCCATAGTGGCCTAGGAATCAAATTGGTTGACTGTACATGTGTACAGATATAAAACTATTTCGTATCTTGTTGACAGAAAACGTACAGCCTAAGAGGGGTGCCACAGGAGCGTTGCGTGCTCGTTGCGTCGTCGACGCTGCGTTATTCTTCATATGAACTAGAACGACGTGCCACACGATCCGTGGACACATTGGTGTCGCTCTATGTAGAAATTACAGCATTTTGACGATGCAACACACCGGCAACGTTTGTTCTAAGTAATTATTCTAACGTCGTCTATGTAGGCGTCCCGATGTTCCAGATTTATTTCACACAGCGTTTTAAGATTTCCCGCCGTACAAAAAGTTTTAGAATATGAGAAAATCTTTCAAAGGACATGTGGCTTGTCATTATTGGTTTTTAGGCCAGTGTCCATACAAAACTGACCATCATTCTTTGATTACTTGTGTACCTTAGGGGTGCACGAATAATCAACCCCCAACAGGAAGAAATAGGGGAGCACCGGAAAAGTAGAGAAGAGATAAGTATTATTTGTGTACAAAGTACCACATCTGAAAAGATTCAAGTTTTAGGTTTAAATTATCCAATGATTTACTAATACTATAAAATATTACAATGGCTTTTAATTGATTTGTTATATTTAAGATCTACCTTCTGTATCACCTCGATCAGTGACATAATACGGGCCTTGGAAACAACTCTTGACTTTCCTTGTTTACAGTTCAATATGTGTAAAATTCATTACCTCGGTGACATGTTCCTAGGTCATGGCGTATCAACTAATGAGTGGCTCTCAGACTAAACAAAAACATCGTCCAGTTAATCATAATGTTGAACGACCTTTAGAATGATTAGTGGGGTTTATTAATAATTCCTGTATTTGAATTATTTAAACAAAACATCATCGGAGAGTGCGTAAGCATAATATAATAAATAATAGAGACAAAAGCTCGTATTGTTAAAATTTAGAGATAGAAAAGAAATAGACGTGGGTACAATTTTATTATTGCCAACTTAAGTTTTTAGAGCCGTAGTCGTAGTCGTATGTTGATGATACATCACTTATAAATTTAAACAAAGTAGAAATAAGCTTTTAAAATTTATAAAATCAAGACCAACGCAAGCTTAATTTACCCTAAATTATATATTCCAAATTCATCAATTTTCAAATTATTTCCTTTCTTGGTCTTTTCCATGAACTGATAAAAATATGACCAAGTAATATTTAGCACGAAGTAACATACTTTAGCAATCTTAATTATCTAACAGAAATAAAACAAACATCCGTTATTTATTGTATCGTCAAGTTTATTCCCGGTGTTTTTTCACTAATAAGTGAATTAAAATATGTTAAGCTTTGCTGGGAGTCACCATTAAAAAGACCATTTAGTGTAAAGTATTGTGATGTAAGCTTTAAAGCAAATCAAAAATTTAAGGAAAGTTAATCAAATTATACGCAGCAACGGATCATTATTTCACAAGGGCACACAGAACTTGTAAACAATACTAAGCTATTACGTCTAATAAAATGTTGCAAGGTGAACCACCTCGTGTTTAATAACAAACTGCAGGTCCGAGCGAGCGTGACGCATCTATCGTTATACAAATCATCTAATTATGATACCGACTTGCTACTATACCCATCAATGTCATACGTCACTCGCCCAAGGATAACGACTTCACAATTAATATTAACAACCCGCATCTACAATAATATTAATCTTAATCGTCATTAGAATAAATTTACATATAATCATGCCAATATATTAATGTAATTTGAAATTAATTTATGATGGGTACGATTCCACCTTTTTGCTTATTTACGTACCTATATATTTCTAAGAATTATCGGCTGTACATGTTTAGAAACGTGCCAAACGGAAATATTTTACTATAATGTAATTGGCCAAATATTTGGCCATAACTAAATTGACACACAAGAAGAAAACACACTTAATTTTTTTAATTTCAATTCAAAAATCCTACCACTGTCCAACAGTTAGCATCTGACCTCTAATGTCACTTTGATTGGTCAACTAATGTATTTTTGGACAATTTAAAATAAAAGATGACACAAAGCCATGTGAACCTAAGCGACAATGCAAATCAAAACGGTTTCGCCTCGAGCTTCAGGGCCAAGTTGCCCAACCGATGAAACGAATAGGAATTTTAACTAACCGCGTTCGTTCTTTGGCTGTTGCACCTTGAGCGTTACAAGAGCCTTAAAAAACAATAACTCGTAAATGCCAATGTTGAGATAGAGATCATTTATAAAAAAAAAACTCCAGCAGGATTTGAACTTAAAACCTAGAACATAGTAGGCAGGCCGTACTACCTCTGAGCTATTGAGTTCTATTTGTCTAGCTTGTAATTTTTACAATGGCTGCTCTAAAATGTATGTAATCACAATGCTTGTCTAACACTGTCATTTAAGTAAACACAAACCGTTGACAATTTTCTAAGTGACCTAAGTAAACTCAAGTACAGTCTATGAGCATTTAGAAGATACTTCGGGTTTGTAATCCTCTCTCACTCGTTTAATAAGATCATTTGAGAGCGAGTAAGAGACAAGTACAAACCCGAAGCACCTTCTAAGAGCTATCGCACTGTATTAAAGAACAGAAAAGTTAAGAAACCATATAATAGATATATTTACTTTATTACAGTGCGATAGCTCTTAAATAGAAGGTGCTTCGGGTTTGTACTTGTCTCTGACTCGCTCTCAAATGATCTTATTAATAGCGAGTGAGAGAGAATTACAAAACCGAAGCATCTTCTAAATGCTCATAGACTGTACTTGAGTTTACTTAGGTCACTTAGGACATTGTCAACGGTTTGTGTTTACTTAAATTACAGTGTTAGACAAGCATTGTGATTACATACATTTTAGAGGAGACATTGTAAAAGTTACAAGCTAGACAAATAGGACTCAATAGCTCAGAAGTAGTACGGCCTGCCTACTATGTTCTAGGTTTTAAGTTCAAACCCTGCTGGAGAAAAATTTTTACTATCTTAAGATTCTTAAATTACAACGTTAGAAAGTAACAGCACTGGGTATATATTCCACTTTGTCCTAAACCACATCGTTATCATATTACTACATTAAGCCTTGTTTTATCAGAAAGAAAGGCGCCGAATGATCCAATGCGTTCAGGAATAAATTATGGAGCTTATATTTGCATCGTCCCTAACGGCCATTATGAAACTATGACTTTTAACGCCCTTTCCACGATCCGACAGTAAACCATCAGTAGTTAAAAGTTACCCGTTAGTATAATCTGTTTTAACTCTATCAAAACTCATGATTCATTCTGGATCAGTTATTCACAACGTTCTTTTTGTACTTTTATAATCCACACAAAATCAGGGCCCCATGTATAATCCTGTATTCCTTATCTACATCCAACTCGCCGTCCGTCCGTCTGTCACAACTTGTAAACCGATTGAGTCGCAGAGCCGTATCAGAGGCCTACATATTTTCTAATTAATCAAAACGACTCATAAACGTCGGATGTCGTTTCAACACTGCTGCTCGGCTTAAATTTACAGCTTCTTGATTTGATCTTTATGTAGATCAAGAACAAGCATTATCTAACTTATGTATAAAAAATGACTGTTAAGTTTCCGCCTAGAGCCGGTTGTGTGCTTCGTGTTTACCATGTTTTGCAATTTTTTGCATACTTAAGAGAAAGTTGATTACTTATTCGGTTTATACGTAGGTACAACGTTCATTTACATCGACGACTTTTTTACAACGATCAAGAATTCTTAGTCATTGTTGTCGGCCAAAATTAACGCCAACGCAAAAAAGTTCCTTGGATTTGATAGTTGTCTTACAATTTCGAGCGGCTGCGTATACAATAAAGAGTGTAACGTATGTGTTAACAAGACGAAATGAACATTCTTTTGTTCACCAGCGTGACCAAAACGTATCAATACGCTTTCCTGACGTATTTACACAGTATCAGTTTCGTTTGGACATTCAGCAAAATCTTTTTACACAGCTGTAATTTACATTTGAATGGTTGACGTTAATTATGTATTCTCTCGGTGTGACGCACATTCATTACCAGTTTTTGATACATTTAGCAGTTGTCTATCAATTAGTCGAAGACAGGTCTCATTTAACGATGACTGTATATAGAAGGTGGTTTTGATAATTTACAATCGGAACGGCAACGAGTAGGCAATCAGTTTTTGAACTCTGCTTGAATTAATTGGACTGTCATTTAGCTTCAAACGTTTCATACACACACGTTTATAAAAACGTGCCATTGTTGTTTGCTTTCTGCAAAAGGTCAGAAGATGTAGAACTCGGGAACCTTTGTAGTCTGTTAATATTTACCTTGTGCGTAGGCGGCGGAGGATCAGGCACGTCAGAGTCCCACTCCGAGCTGAGATCGTCACTAGAAGCTTCAGCGTAATCTTCAGACCAGGGCACCTCGAGTAGAGACCTCTTCATCTGGTCATAGCCAGGCGACAGGGTCTCGGGTCCGTATCCAGGAGGCAAAGGGCTTGAAGCCCGGCATTCCTCACAGTTGCATGGCTTGAGGCCAAAGGAGTCCTTTGAAGTGTCATCGCTTGTGTCTGTTTTGGAGTTCCGTCTAGCGTCACGCTTCCGAGCGCTTCGCGGCGAGAGCCTGTTGTTACACTGCGGCGGTATATAGTACCTCGTTGGCTCCGATAACCTCCTCCCGTTGTCAGGGGTCTCGATCTTCACTGGGGTGAGAAGTGACATCTTCTTGGCCACCGGCTGCCGCTCCTCGTTCCTCTCCTGGTCATCCATGGTGTAGCGAATGATCGGTATGGTAAACGCGAACTGTTCCGTACACTCGGGCATTATGCTAGCACTTCACTAATTCCCTGAATTGGCACGGCATTTTAGACACTTGGATCGTCAGATCGTCACTTTTCTGCGCGAGCGACGGTCGGTGGAGCAACGGCGCGCGCGTCGCCTTCGAACGCGGAGTGGAGACTGCGTGCGAGTGCTTACTTGGTACAACTTTAACTTGGACTCGTGCCGATTTCTGGATCGATGCATTGATATGCGGGCAAGGGTAACATACAAAAATGCAACCGTTGCCTTTGCTGGGTAGTTATTAATTAAAAATGAACAATTGACAGTGATATTCCTGTTTGAAGTAATTACGAACGTGCTGACGTCAATGCGAGCTGAGTCGAATGGACCTACTTTTCCTTTGCTTTATCCCTGTAGGGTTAGCGCGGTTAACCATAGGGTTATTCATAATTAAATAAAAACAATATTTTAATGTTTACGTTTTGTGTAACCGAAAATATAACAAAAACTGATTTCACAAGCTTAAAAATAAAGAAAACAAATGTTTGAGTTGAGTTACTGATTCATCAATCGAATGTAAACCCGGGGCTTTATTCTGCTCTGTAAAATCATATCGCTTTTGACATGTTATCGTATTGTTAACGTTACGATGTTAACGATACATAACAGTGATGGCGGCTGAATTAAATACAATACGATAACATGTCAATAGCAATATGGTTTGAATGAATATAATAGAGCCCCTGTTTATGGAATATGACAAGTAACATATTTATGTTACCCAGCAACCGAGTCAAACAAAACTTGCTAGTTATCTACTTTAAACACCGAAGTTACAATAGCGGCTTGTAAAAGGACGCAAAGATCAATAAAGCCAACTAAGGCTCAACCAACAGCAGCGTTGTGTTAACACGTGCAGCTACAAAATGACTAGTTTTTGCCCTCGACTTTGCTCACGTGGATAAAGAACATGATTTCGGAATCGTGACGAGATAAATTATAAACCAGTCTCTAATACTATGATTTTACCCACTTGACAGCAAAAAATAACATAAATTTTAACGGATATAAATAATAAATTTTTGCGTGATGCGCGAACCATGAGAATCGAAAATGATTTCCTTTTTACAGACACTTTTTTCACATTTTTTTAATAGAAGATATTATTTAGCGTGCTCGAGCTATTCTATTGCTCTTTATACTGTCTCTGATAAAAGCAAAATGGGTAAACGTGGGTTAGGGTTGCCAGTGTTGCCGCCAAATGTCCAGCAGTGGGACACAAGCACAGGCTAAAAAAAATAGATACATTTTAAACAATTTTTTCGAACTCTACATAAAAGGTGCTCGAAAAGTTTTTTTTTATTTCAGCGTTTGATTTTATACGGCATTTATGATACTATTTGAACGTATTTTTTGAGATTTCTCGGTAACCATGTAACTACGTACATATTTATATCGAGTAGAGCTTTTTAAATGTAAGCAATAAAAATATATTACATTAACCGCCTGTTTCACAATTGACAAGTAAAGCATATTTGACGGATAAATTTAGCCTTTTCTCTTTCTTACACTTGAAAATAGACAAGGAGAGAAATAACTTTAAATGACGGATAAATTTGCTCTAGAAAATTGGTCATTGCCAACTCTATAATTCGATATTAAAAGTAACTAGACATGTTCTTTCCTTAACCTTCATTAACAAAATGGTTTTACTTAAATGTTCGGATATTAAATGATGCTCATTTATTTACTTCCACAGTTTTGCAACACTGTCTTAAAACACATACAGCCTTTATTACAATTAACACAAGCAAATAGTTATCTAAACTTTATAATTGTCTATGATATTATAGCATGGTAAAAATACCACTAACTTTAACATAAAAACAAGCCTGACGTGTAATCAAAACGGCTCGACTAAAAAGAAAAGAGTCGTATCATAAAAACGGCCAATTTAAACGAGATATGTCAGTATCACAGAAGATTTCATCGGACACGCAACATCGCCATTAAACGTAACATTAAACCAGATTACCCATCTTTTCCCAGCCTATTTAACAAAAACATAAACAGACCTATTTAAGTATATGCCTTTTTTAAACCCATCTGTTTTATAGGTTTTTATTGGGGTTAGTCATCGCGATGCAGTTTTACGAGTTCATTACCCAAACCCTATAGCCTCTATGAATCATAATATTTTTATTTTTATTTTGTACAAATCAATTATAAAATCTTGTTTTCTTATATTCCACTTTGTAACAGAAGATGCGCTTAAAAGCGTCTGCTGACGACGTTACTTTTACGTTTACTACCTATTGTGTAGAATATTGAACTGCATAGGTACCCGTGAGCATTGTGATTTCGAAGCGGAACCCTATTACTAATATTCAAAACTAAGATTTGTTGCCACCGTTTAACATTCTATATTTGAAATTTGACGTAAATTCCATACTAGTTTTGTACACAACTACATGCATGAGGTGATTTACTTAAGTTTTTCACCTATTACTTTTCTCGCTAGCAAGTTGAATGCTCTGTCCCTCGCACTCCATAATAATACTGCGAGGCCTGCGAGGGAGTAAGCATTCGACTCGCTAGCGAGTACGGTAATTGTAACTCATGGTAAGGGTATTGTTAAGGGGTTGGTTTTGTATGGAACAGTTAAGTACCGATAATTTCGGTTCTAATACACACAGTTTGTATTGGAACTGCAACCCTCCTGTGGTAGCAAAAGCCCTTTGGCTAACTTGGGAAGTTTGAGTTGGCTAGGTGATCAAAATGAAAAATGAGCACAGAATTACAAGAGGAAAGAACTGGAACATGTTAACTATTTTATTAGATCACTACCTTTGCTCAGCTACCTTTGCTACCTTTGCTACCTTTGCTTTGCCCGCGACTCCAACCGCGTTGAAATCGTTTCTCTGTATTCCCGCAGGACCTTGGTAATTTTTCCGGAGGAACTTAGTAATTTTATGTCACTCGTCCGCCTACCTCTGAGCAAAAAACATATCTATCTGTGGCTTCGTTACTCTGTGAATGAAAAACAAACACACATACACACTTTCGCATTTGTAATATTAGTAAAAATTCGTTTCGCTTATTAACGATTTTGTTCATTATTGAAACCGTAACCATTTATCCTTATAGCTTTCGGTTTTTCGGCGTTTTATCAAGTATTGCGGTTTTGTTTTACCTCTTTTTTGTACCATGAGTCCATGACAAAATCGATAAGGTGTATTTTGCGGTTTATACGAAACAAAAACACGGTATAAAAACTAATGTACTAAATTAATTTTGCGTAACGTAAATTGCGTAACTTCTGATCTAACTAAACCAATGACATAATAATTATAATGCTTACTAACGAAATGCATCATTTCTTAAAACATAATGTTCATAAGTTAATAACTACCAAACTATAATTTTTTCCTAACCTAGTCCTAAAAAAAATACTTAAAATGCATAATTATAAATATTATTAGAAAATTATCGATATGATTAATGAGTTTTATAATACTTGACCGTATGCTTGATTATGTACTTTGTATTTATGCTCAAATGTGTATTATGCTTCTCGAACGTAGTTAAATGAAATTATGCTAATAATTTTTAAGCAAATTAAACGGCACCCAAAAATAAGGGGTGTTATTCCTTTGAACAACTCGACGACTTAATGTAGGTATGCGACTCTTGTGGGTGCTGGGTTGATGGCGTCAGTTTAATAACTGAGCAATATAAAACAAAGTCTTACTGTTAAGGTTTCTGCGCTGCTTCGTCTTAAAACCGTCCTCCTCTTTGAAAATGCCGGTAAATTAAGACGTAAAATTATCCGTGTGAAGTAGAATTAAGGTCCTGAAAACCAACTGAAAATGGGTTCAACGGGTTAGGTTACCGCGTAATCTGATAGAGGGTGGCCTGAAACGGACAGAAAATATGTTGCGACCACGGCAAGTCGGTATTTTTTTTTATAATTCGTTATATAATGGAACTACCTCTGAAACGGACTGAAACGATATTTCGGCTGCTGAAAACGCTTCCAAAGCACCAAAAATCACGATCGAAAATTACACATACTATAGTTAGCACGAAAAGCAGCGACAAACTCGACGACGACATCTCTATACAGGGTGTAAAGTTTAGATATAAGATCACTAACTTTTTAATTTTAGTTGCAGGAATGTGGCGTCACACTATAGACAACCTCATAGGTCACACCAAAGTTCAACACGCTGTTACATTACAAACAATAGGTGCTACGAGTGTTATGCCACATATAACATTTATAACCTGTGACCGGCTAAAAGTTAAATGTACTTATAAATAAACAAAACAAATAGAAACAGGATTCATACAAGTTTTATGAAGGGTCAAAACGGTAGCTATGCTTAAACAATTAACGTCAATAACATTATATGTATTTTTTTAATAATTTAACGTTACTTAAGTTATTTACGACATTATTTGCTCAGTGATGGCCTTAGACAAGTACATGTGTACCGCCAACTAAAGAAAATTGGAGTTTGTATGTTAGTTCTGTATGTAAAAATGGTTTTTCAGCTCAATTAGCGATTGCTTCCTAACTTGGTTTGTGACGCACATACATGATATTTGTAATATTTTAGGGTTCGGAAATTTTAAGAAAGGAAACAAATGTTATCGCAATGTGAGAAAACTTGTAGAATGTGTAATAGAAGAGGGATAATTGAAAAAAAATCTAGAGGGTCAAAACGAAACAAAATGTAGGTACCAGAAAGGACCCATCTGAAAGGATTATATTTGTGGTTTGTATTTTATTATTGCTGGTGACTGTATCGAAAAAAAAAGTGTATCGTCTTTTCTCTGAAAACGGTATAATGGTAGAAAACAAAGAGAATACCTACAAGTGAATCAATAACTTTATGTTAATTTGTATTTCTATACGGAATCTTTTTTTAAATAACTTAATCCGCTTGATAAAAATATTGATGGAGATACAGAACTCAGAGCATGATGTGTTTCGCGCTTTGTTGATTGCTTTATGTGACATAGCAACTTGAAAACGTAAACATGCTATTATATCTTCATTAGCCTCATTAGTGATTGACATGCTGGAAATGTCATACTTGACATAATGTAATGTACAGGGTGTTAGGGGATAAAACAGAATGGAGCTACAGGAGGTCATTACGAATTATAATAAAAACTCAAAATTTTTGACCGATGCGTTTTTGTTTTTTATACTTATTTTATATCTCCATAATAATAATAGTATATTTCCGAATGAGGAAATTGATGTTTTCCACGTTAGATATTGGATTTTATATTACCTAAGAAAACTTTGAGATTTTGGCCATTTTCAATAAATTAAAGGTGTAGTCTAAGTCTCAGCAACTGTAAAGAACCCCGCACAAAATGTTCGGTAAAAGCCGTTCGGTCGATTTGGCTGAAATTTTGTGGAAATATAGCCTCTAATACTCTGATGAAGTGTGTGAAGTTGCAACTTTAATTAATGACCAGTTTTTAAAATATAACTATTTTTATGTTCAGTATTTTTTTACTTACCTAAGTATTACTCATATACTCATATACTCATTTATTCATAATATTATTAGAATATATATATATTATTCTTATCAGTCAACGTACACAGCTAGTTATAATTTTATGTATAATTGGTTGTACAAGGCTACCTTTGTGCATTGACTGCGTTAAGTATGGTATAAAGCATTCTTAACGACGGATACTTCACATTTTCTTCGAATCGGGCAAAACCTAAAAACCATAATATTGCTGTAACGTGACCGCATGTACCAAGGGTTCTTGCTCCACTTTTACACGTGCAATAATAACCTAAGATGGGATCGTCATCACACCCATTATTATGTTCTTGATCAAACGCAATCCACACATAATAAAATGTTGCGTTTCGGAATCTTGATGTAGCCCTTATTTTAATAAATCCTAGCTCATTTAAGTTCTCATCTATTTCGAAAACTCGCTCGTCTTCGTCTTCCGCTGCTAAGTCGTTAATATGACGCAATGTACTGTCTTGTATATATCCGGGAGACAGTTTCACTTGATATGTTCCGAATGTGATCAAATGCAAATACTCCAGGTTAAACCGTGGAAACAATGGTATTTGTGCAGCAGTTAGCGGAGTCCATCGTGCTCTTCTCCGGCCAAGATTTTCAGCTTCAACTCGTGCCTGTATAACATTAACGTCTTCAACACGATGAAGCATTTCATTTGCTAACTGGACATTACCATCCGGCATTGTAATAGGCCCATAGTATTTGTTTATTATAGCTCCAGCTATTAAAAGAAAAATGTTCAAATTCGGAACATGGGATGTCGAAATGACACGGCCAAAGAATTTGAATATATTTTTTAAATGTCCATTACGTGCTTCCACTACCCATCGCATTTTTGTCACAATCCGTGCATAATTGGCGTCTTCAGTTGTCAATTGACTTTGACCGGGTCTTAGAACAGGTGGCATTATTGTTTGTACGCCTATTTCCTGTAATCTGAGGACTGCATCTCTGTAACCACGATCTACAATGAAGATGTCCTGTGGCTGTAACCAATCACGCATTCCACGAAAATCATTATCTATCTCACTCACGAGAATTCTGGCATCATTATTGTTAGCATTGGAGAAGTAAGGTCCTTGAATATCTAAAATATATCCGTTAGGAGCAACTAACATTGAGGGCTTAACTAAATGTTTCTTTTTGTGAGTGCAAAAAGACTGTCGCAAAGTCTTGAAACAAGAACTTCTTTCTATGTCTAAATATGTACAATCGTTGTACACTAATGCTTTTGGGACGTCTGGTGTGGAGTTATATAATTGATTGGAAAAATCTGTTACGTGCATCTCTATGTAATCTTGTCTTGTTATGGCTTCGAAGCCTATATTCTCGCGAATAAAACGGGTTCCTAACGATTGTCTCACTGTACTAACAGACACACACACTGTATGACAGCTTGACATTGATTTATTAATTCTGACATTTTCCACGAGTTCTTTAAGCCGTTCGTCATTTGAATTGGTCTCGCTACTTCATAGATAAATAGATAAGAGACGATATGCAACTGTTTACTTACATACCTACGTCAATACTACGTGAATAATTATGTATTTTAAAATAGCTGTATTTTAAAAACTGGTCATTAATTAAAGTTGCAACTTCACACACTTCATCAGAGTATTAGAGGCTATATTTCCACAAAATTTCAGCCAAATCGACCGAACGGCTTTTACCAAACATTTTGTGCGGGGTTCTTTATAAACTGGCAAAGTTAAAAGAAAGTTTGTTTTTAATTTATGAAAATCCTGTTTTTGCCTGTATTACATCTGAATCGGTTCTAATGAACTGGTCTAGCTTCTGTTTTTGAGTATCCTGTTTTATCTCCCTGACATAATGTTTAATCAGTGCCTAAGATTTACATACAAAATTAAATCTCCACAAAGGCGATAAATATTCAAAAACTAGGTAGACCTAGGAAAAATATTAAAATGCTGAATTTTTATGAATGTTAGTTATTAGAACTCATTACTTGGAAATAAACAACTTATATGCAGACGGAGTCGCGTGGAAAACCTAGTAAGCATATAAGTATTTTGAGATTCCTAATCCTAATAAATTAGCAGTTAAGCCTCGGTCAATATGTAAGGGCAAATCGAGAACTCTCATCATAAAAGAGGATTGAAAACCTGTTTAAAATAACGGTAATTCATTATTGTTTGAAAAAACTATAGTCTCCAGAACTTTATCTATAAATAAAACATACACGACAAAAAGTATAAACGTTTTCACATGGATTGTCTAGGAACAAAGACTGAATGTAAACAAGGTACAGTCACCTGCAATATTATCTCGTACATCTGATTACTAGAGTCAAGAGTGTGTCGGTTAAATAAACTTGCAAAAACAAAAAATCTTGCTAAAATCAGATCTTGAAAAGACAGAGACGTCTTATCGACTTTATTGTTTCGTGACGTGAATCAGAACAGAATTCAACCTCAAGCCCCCCAAAGACAAATCTCTTTATTCATAAACGCACTTTAAACCTATTTTAGCTAAAGTATTATTTGTATCTTTCTGTCAAATTCAAATGTCACAGTGACAGATAAGGACAAATCATATTTTAAGCACACTTTAGTTCACCTGCTGTTGTCTAAAGTGTGACAGTCCAACATATGGAAAAAAGAGTATGGAAACCTCAAGATAAGCTGATAGTTAGTGTTGTAATACGATGTACTGACAGGCCAATATCGGCCGAGGTGGGTGCGCCAAAGTTCATATAAAATTGCAAATTAGATTATTGGAACTCCGAAAATGTATCTCATATAATTTTACAACCTAATGATCACTCTTCATACTCATAATTTTTTTTTTAATACTAATGATCAGAACTTATAATCATCTGAACTTATAACGCCAATATTCATGGAACCGTACACTTTTCAGAATGTCTTAAGTATCTTACGTGTAGATAAAATTAGGTTAGGTTAGGTTAGATTTATAAAAATCTAAAAAAAGTATCAGTTTTTTAAAAATAAAAAATACATTATGAGTTGCGATGATTATGACTTAAAAAAGTATAAGTTGAGGCATTCCATCTTAGTCCTCAGGGTTGGCAACGCATTTGCAGTCTTTGGATTGCATTGCAGTCTTGTGAATGCGAATGTCTATGGGTCACAGTTTCCACTTACCATCAGGTGGCCTGTGTGCTCGTTTGCCTTCTCTATGCCATAAAAAAAAAAAAAAAAAAAAAAGTATGAGCAAATTTTTTCGGAGTAATTATAAGTATAGTCACAAATCGTTATTTGTATAAAAATTCGAAAGACCAATTTTATATGAGCCAATATGGACCCGGCCGAGGGACTGTTGTTCCGTGGCGCCCTTCAGGCTGATAGACCAGTTTTATTCCCGACTGTACTTCAACGACGAGTTTCACGAATGGCATTGGCTTCCTTTTCGGCCATAATTTTATCAGCATTCCTTCGCCATTTTGTTTTAATGATGAGCACCAATTCCAGTCATTATCGAACTTAACCTTTATATTTTTTTGTCAGTTAAACCACTTGAATTAATTTAAATTGGTTTCGTGATACGTTCGACCGTTTTATATAATGACAAGTAATTTTATAGTTTTAATATGCTGTCAAAATTATTCGACAATTATTTTTAAATGGTTTGAGATTCAATTAGGTACTTAACACATAATAAAAAGGTTTTTTTTAAGTTACACGTGAGAAACAAACGTAGCTAAACACCTTGTAGAAATTAGTGATGAAAAGAGAATAAGAGGTAAAAGATGATGATTCAGTAAATAGGCCGCACGGGCACTATTACACGGCAAAAATCTACCAGCGCTCAAGAGGACTTCTGAGGAAGAGCGCCCCAATGAATTCAGCAGTCAGTTATTTATCACTTATTACAATATGGGTGCCATTTGCTCCAAAAAGTATATTCGTAGTTCCTGTTACCTACTTTTTTCAGTTTGTTCATGACTTTGGTATGGACTTAGTTTAAGTCACGGAAAAGGGCTTAGGAAACGTTTTGATGCTAGAAAAAGAGGAATAATAAACAATAAACGAGTTGCGCATGAAATCACGCACGTAATAAAGTCTATAATAAAATTAAAAACCTAACCTTACTAAAAATCCAATTCCAATTCAATCGATCGGCTTTTGGGACATGCTCTAAATTCAAATTCGAAATACGAAAAGCGTTCCAAAAATGGCGCAAGAGAGTTTGAGAAAGGAATGACGTATGGATGACGCACGGGACGACTTGATACTCGAAACGCGTCCGGTGACGTCATTGGACGTACGAATACAACTTTCACATTACAACTGAACTAAAGGAAATTAAACTTAATGCTAACGTAATAAGCCGTTAAAAAATGTGTACATAAAGTTGGTTTACTTGATAGGTTTTGAGCAAGTTCGATGGCATAAACGGTTCAAGTCTTAAAGTACCTCCAGATTTAATCGTGCGCGATATAAAAGTAAGAGGAGATAAACAATATCAGTGGCCAAGTGGCCATATATAGTGGGTGTTAAACGTGAGTTCGTGACGTCTTGATACTTTATCCATGTAGAGCGATTCAATTGGTAGCGGTTGTTGAACCTTGACAAAAAGCCTCGTAATTGAAAACGGGTTGTATGTGATCGTTTATAAATGTGTTTTTTTTTATGTTGGCGGTAATTCTTAGGCTTTGAAGCGTAAAAGTAGGGTTCTTAGTTCAGTTAGACACTTAATTTGAGGGTTGTAAGACCTCCGCGTCACCTTTACCGACTAGGTAATTTTCAAAACAAGAACACGGAACATCAAGGACAGACCCTTGTCAGACTTTAGTAGAAAGACTTAGAAGTGGGTTGAGGACATTTTTGAGACCACTAGTAGATATAATGTTTCATCATATAGCACGTTTAATGTATGATGTATGATTTCCACTCTGTCTTTTTCCATCTTGCTACTAATATCGTAATCATTGTGTAGCATAAACAATAATATTATTATGATAGCAATACAGTGTGTCCCTGGATAAAGTGCACAAACGAATAGGGATGAAACTAGACACAATTTTATCGACAAAAAAAATAATAAAAAAAAATTACCACCTTTATTTATTTTTTTATGATTTTTTAAAAAAAGTCATAGTACGCAGAGGACCTGTTCGGGAATGCTGCCATGTATAATAAACGAGCAGCTCTGGCATTACCTCTCGCCATTCCATAATAAAAGTGGATGTCGGCGAGATCTCTGTGCGTGAACTCACTTAAACGGGGCATTTTATGAAATCCTGATAGTAGAAGTAGTTGTAACTGAGAATAAGTAACGACGAATGATTCGAAGTAACTGATGAACTAAACCTTATCTTATCACTATTTATGCTAATCCTAACATTTATTCCCCGCCCCACCCCAAATAAAATTCAATAAAGAGTAAGGACAATAATCTACCTGGGCGACAACCTAATTAAGCGTAATCATTATGTCATTGTTTGGCCACTCATTAATAATCTTATAATTGTGCAAGAAACCCAAAATGTAATCCTAATCCTCCATTAAGGGTTTCAACCTGAGCGGCTACCTAATTAAGTGTAAACGCAATGTCTTTGTTTGGCCGCTCATTAAGGATCTTGTAATTGTGCGAGACACTTGGTTATTTTTTTAAATAAAAGGCAATGAGATACACAACCATTACTGGTAAAAATAACATGAGGTAAGATGGGCATAATTTTGAGTAAATCGAGTAAATACTAAAAATTCGAGAAAAAAAAACACAAAATTCATAGGAAAAGTCATTATTTTTAGGGTTTATGTCATTTTTTCTCATTTTTTTCTATTTTCATTGACACAAATAAACTTTTGTGATTATAATTCCGTTTGTTTCAAATCAATAGAGCCCACAGGAGCCAAAATATCTTGAATTGTTCCGATGAGGTCCTCTGCGTACTATGACTTTTTTTTAAAAATCATAAAAAAAGAAATAAAGGTGGTAATTTTTTTTTATTATTTTTTTTGTCGATAAAATTGTGTCTAGTTTCATCCCTATTCGTTTGTGCACTTTATCCAGGGACACACTGTATAGTCATTCAGTACAAGTAATAGTATCTGAAAATGATGCTAAAATTTTAAGGTAACGGGTTACATTGTTTGAATTAAATAGAAATAAAGAACATGCATATATATCCCTTTTATTATCTACTATACCTTAAGGTACCTTTCCCTTAAAACTGAATGAAATAATCTTGCACTTTCCTAAACAAAGACCCAACACGGATATCATCGAACACTCCGAATTTCCAAGGAAAAATTAAAATAGACAAAAATAATATCATACTGTAGGTACAAGAGAATTCTACGAACACGCCGAGGACAGTAGCCAGTAATATAATTAATATATCAACAATACAATTAATTCCAGTAAACGCATTCCACACACGAACCCCGTCCGGTTGGTCTACTGCGTCAAACGCCATACCGGGCTGCGGACGTCATTACCGACGATTATGTAGATATACTGCACATAATATACGTAAATGATGTACGTGGAGAGAATTACATTACACGTTACCTTTTATAAATATTATAAAAAGCCAATGATATTTTACACCTACGCTAATTCATTTGAGAGAGCCATTCCAGCAGACGCGGATGAAGCTTTATACGAGATAAAATGTAGACTGTGTACATTTATTGTTATTATTTTATTTAAGACAGGGAGTTGACATTGATATCTCTAAGGGTTAGAACAAACGGTGAAACGCAACTGCAACGAAACTGCAAATTCTAGTTACTTTTTAGTTTATGCCATAGACTTTTGAGAGACGGCACATGACGCGACCATTTCAAGTCGTCCTCTCCTCACCAATTTTGCCGTGCCCAACAGGGTCCACAATTAAGTTTTAGTATATATCAACTAAAACTTAAGTTAACCTAATATCCTGCAAACTAATATTGTGGAATGCAATAAATGATTGATTGCGTATTGAGTATTTTGAAACAGCTCGCGTCATGTGCGGTCTATGACATAAACTCAAATTGAACTACAAGTTGCAGTTTGGTTGCTGTTGCATTTCATCATTTATTCTGGGCCTAAATCTTTGTTCCACTAAACTGAATGTCACACTAATCTAGAATGTTTGTCAAACTTATGAACTAGTTATAATTTTTAGAGTTCACATTAGAGGGTAATTCAAAAGTTTTTATTTTACTTCACCCTGAGTGTATACTTGTTCACTAAAGGGTGATGGGCAATTTTGTATGGACCCCGTCCCCACCCTGCAACAGTTACCTACGGGATGCATGTCCATATGTTCAATAGGACCCAAAAAAAGACAATCGAGAGAAGCAAAATCGATTGGAATTTTTTCATGATAAACAACTTTTCATGAACCAAGCAAGGCAGGAATGTGTTCATTTTTTAACAAATTCCTTACGATATGATTAATGATTTTCCAAGAAAACCCCATATATGGCGATCGTTGCCATAGTAAAAATACTTCATGTTGCCATGACTTATAAACTGGCACATGTTTCATCTCTGTTGGTGGGTGGGGACATTTTTGCCCATCGTCCTTTGAATGTGTATTACATTTCTAAATTTGTATTATATTTCTAAATTTCACGGAGAAGGCAAACGAGCTCACATGCCCCTGATGGTAAGTATCTGTGACTAATACGTGAATCCTATGAACGCAAATGCGTTGCCAACCCTGAGGACTAAGATGGAATGCCTCTATGCTAGCAAAATTCACTGGCGAACTTTTTGATTTTTGATTTCCCCCCACTGCAACTGAATGCGAATATTACTGCCTGACGGTAGTTTAAAGAATACGAGACCTTGCACGAAGTCCTACCGCCTATTTTAGTTAAAGTGTTAACTGTCCCTTTCTATCCAATTCAAATGTCATAATAACTGATATGGATAGATCATACTTCAAGCATCTTTAGCTATTGCACGTTTATGAATAAGAAGGTAACATTTTTAAGCAATGTAAATTTAAAAATGAATTAAATTATCATTCGGATAGATAAATTCGGTTTTTTTTTAAGAATTTTGCTATATAGGGTCGAATAAAACGCAACATTGCATTTGGCATAACATAACAATGAATTATTAAATCATTTAAAACCCAAAGCATCCGTCGACGATTGTTCAAACAACGTTGATACTTGATTATAAATTGTAATCAGTGTTTTAAAATAGCGACCGCTGAATAAATTGCCTAGTTGTGCGTAATGCAACGTCTGCATTTAGGGTTCCGTAGTTTTAAAATAAAGTTACAGACTGACTGATGTAATTTTTCCTATCCTTTATTTCACAGTATTTTTTTTAGAAGATAATTAGGTAAGTACATGTTATAATGTTTAAAATGAACTTAAATGTTCATACCTATGACACGTAGTCAACCATATGAAACATACAACTGAAAAAACCTTACGTCTTACTTTAAAAGAACCTTTCCCTTTCCTCTTGTTATGAGTACAAAGTACCTACCTTTGTACTCATAACAAGAGGAAAGTGAAAGGTTAAAAGCTTCCTGAGACTGGTAAAAAATGGTAATGCTTGCCCTTAACTTGCCTACGACGAAACGACGGTCGAAAAATATCTAAAAGAAGCTCAACTCGACACTAACACCGTACAAAATCATGGAGAAAAAGGACAAGAAAGGCCGACCCCAAGTAGATGGAATAAACGGTCGAGGGATATTTAATATAAGAATTCAAAAAAAAGCATTACTTATCTAGAAATGGCTACGGAACCCTCCTAATTACACGTCCAGCCCACACCCAACCGTTTTTACGACGTAGTTGAAAGAAATAAACATTCTATTCACAGCTGGATATGAATCTAATTAACCGCGTAGGACTGTTTTTTAAAACATGATCGGAATTCGTGCACTCAGCATTGTATGTAGGTATGAAGTAAAAAAAACTAGGCAATTGTTGAATGTAATAAGTTCTACGTACATTGTAAAAGGTTAAAATGTATCGTTACCTTTTTTTACACTGGTCAAAAAAAGGAGTGTAATGTTTTCAGGGTTCATGTATGTATGTATGTACAATTCTTTATTCCACCATAACTTCTAAACGCTTGAGACGATTTAGATGTGTGTGGTATCGTTAGAATTCTTTCACCATATTGACATAGGATACCTAAACTATTAAAATTCGAATAACAACATTGGGAAAATGACAATTATTAACATAGGTAGGCAAATGGACGACAATTTAAAAAATGTAGTGGGGTTTTTAAAGCTTGCTTTTAATTTTTGATGTGTTTGATGTGTTTGAAGTCATGTTGTACAAAGTTTAAATTGCATCAGCCTATTTGTGGGATCTATGTACTATTTTTAGTGTTTCTCTAAAACTATTCCAAAAAAATATTACAAAAACTATCAAAAATTCTCAAAAGTTACTACATTAGCCATTGTTACTTTTTGGAACAATAGTATATGTATACAATAAACATGAATAAAATTTTGACTCCGATACCAATTCGTAAAAAGTCAGTCAGAATAGTGCACAATTTTACAAAATTTAGTTGTGTGAGTACTTAAAGTTTAAAAAATAACCATAGTGATTATTTTAAAATACGCATAAAATCATCACACGAAAACCAATAAGAAAATAATGAAAGTGTATTATAGCGCCATCTACAAACACTACCTAAAACTTATTACTCTGTGCTAGTAGAACAAAGTATCAAGCTTGCTTACGCGCATTGCACTCGCGATACTGTAACTTGTTTCTAAACCCTGTAAACAGATGGCGCTACTTGTACTAAGTTTCGTTGTTGCAAATGATTTAAAAAAGGTTGAAAATGCCCTAATTTTACCCCACTGCCTAAAGGAAGGTTAGGTTTTTATAAAAATACTGTTAAACAATGAAAGTAAAACTAATGGTTATATTCGCAGTATTGGCTCATGCTTTTTATCCATTGCTTTGCTTCTTAGACATACTAAGCACAGTCCCATGAGAGAGAGAGATATGAGTCTATGTTGATCCTTAACTCTGTTGTAGGTTTTAACTGCTGTTTACGTATGTGTGGTAGTATATATCGGTATATTATATTATATCTATGTACTATGTACTAAAGAAGATATTTTATTTTCTTCCTGTTTCTCTGTTGTATGTACTATTTGTTATTTCCTGAAATTTTGTTAATTTGTCTATCCTTTGGCATTGTCCTTGCTTATTCTACTCCAAGGTTAACTGGAAGAGATCCCATATGGGATAAGATCGCCTATGTACATTATTTATATTGATGCAAACATGTCTTGTAGTTTATGTGCAATAAAGAGTTTACATACATACATACAGTCCCATTACGAGATGTATTGTCAGCTAAACAGCGTTTTAATTTTCAGAATAATCACGGCAATATTTTTAATCTGTGTTATTTGTAAAAAGATGAGTTCATCGAGAACTTTACGAGTGAGCGTTTCCACATAGGTTAAATTAGGTCTGTCGGTTCGACATCAACCTCATCAACCAGCTTCACGGAGTGCAAGTAGATATAACACTATTTAACATGGCAAGTAGAATTTCATCAACAAAACTGGATTACAACGTGCACTAAGGCGAAAAGTGGCTCGGCGGATAGCATCGATCTATCGATCCATTATACGTATTGACAGATGTTATCGGGCCCATTGTCGCCTCTAAGCTCGATCATCGATAGGGCTCGAAAATCGAACTCACTCAGATTTAACGCCTACATTGAAAGTTAATAAGGTGACCGGGGGGGCCAGTCTTTGTGGAATGAAGATCTAATCGATTTCTTCGCAAGTTATTGGAAATATATACAGCATGTTTCAAAAAGCGAGGGAAGAAAGTATCTTAAATTTGCTCTCCCTACCAATAGGTAATTTTTGTGAATATTTAGTAGTGTATCTTAAACAAAGGTGTCCTTAAATACTTATGAAATTATACTGTAAATAGTAATTTAGCTTGTATCTCGAAAAACAACAATCCAATATATATTTTTTGACAAATTTTAACTAGGTACCTACATTTAAACCACGAAGAACAAACCAGACATAAACATTCAGATTTTCGAACACATTCATCATACGAGATGTTATTTAACAATTTGGCCATCGAAACCTCAAATTACTCTATAATTACATGAACATCAATCACATCCCAATTTACCATGCTCGACTCGCATCTCAAAGGTAATGAAAATACATACCCGTTTCAACGCCTTGTTTGCATCAGCGGGATTGGGCATGTAGAAGTCCACAATTCCAAGCAAGCAGTCATCACAGCGGCAGACGTCACTCGGCAACGAAGACATGGATCCGAAGCTGCTGCAGCTATCCATCGAGTCAGTTCTGACCAGCTTCCCAGTACTAAGAGCCTCCATCTTCGCCACGAGCAAGGATTCCATTAGCGACCTTGGCCGTCCAGGAGAGCGCGAACGGCGGGAAAAGTCCGGACTTTGCGGTCGGTATCTCGTCAGAACGTCAGGTGACAGGGGCCGGTAGCGGTCAAGCACGTCAGGTGACAGCGTACGATGTCGAGCGAAGTCTAGTGACAAGTCCGGTGACATCGCCCGACGCGACAGCTCTGGCGGCACGAGCTCGGAGGACGACGCTCGCGAGAGAGGCGGCGTCACGCTCCGGCAATGAGACGATGTCATCTTCGACGCCCGCATTAGTCACACTTTTCAAATCTTTCAAATCACTTATGTCATTTAGTTATTAGTTATTACTTCTCGAAGTACACGCCGTGACACCCAATAACGATACCTTATACGTCGCACATTTGCAATTTTATTACAAGCACTTATGATGTAAATTACTGGGCGATTAAACTTTCGTACCGATTTTGCTGGAATTACTGGCCGTAGCGCTTTATGGCGTCTTTATTCCGATCTTTACGGTAGTCATGCAATTATGATAAAGTTTTCCTGACTTTTTGCGGTCTTAAACGTTTAAATTCTTTATAAGATTACAGTCTTTGGACTTTTATACAGGGCAATTTGTTAAATGCTTTGGAACCGTTCAAGTTTTGTCAGTATCGAGTTGCCTACCTTTATTTTCGTCATGTTTACTTAACTTAAGATAGTGCATCTCAATAGGTGTCAGTGACCCTATTAAAATGTCATACCAATTAGCTCTAAGCATCCAATTAACCAAGTGTAACCACTACCAATTAAGACGTGAAGATAACTTATAAAAATACCTAGAAAATGTTAGTATAAGAATCTTAAACTTTAAAGGGACCTTTTGCTGTTCATATTCTTTATAAAACCTAAGCGGGGCCAAATACATGGTGTTACAAAAACTCCACACCTTTCCAAAATTTAAATTTAGCGCTCACTCGAAGCGCAAACTTTACCAGTCATTATTTCCTTGTACGTTTGTTTGTTTACTTGTCGGAATCAATGCAGCCATTAGTTATTCTGGCGGCGTCGGCCACGTAGGTAGCGGCGCTCGTCAGCCGCGCCCGCGCCGCTTCGCCTTGGGAGTTATTGCGAGTTACGCTGCTAGAAGTGACAATCGATACACATACATACATAAACTTACGCCTTTATTCCCAGAGTGGGGTAGGCAGAGCTACAGAATTACCAACCACTCTAAAAACTTGTTAATAATTCTGTAACCACATTTTGCACTTTTAGGCTAAGATGTTTACCAGCGTATTAGTGACAGGTTGCAAGCCCATCGCCTAACAGTACTATACGCCTTTATTCCCTTAGCCGTCTCTTACGACATCCACGGGAAGATATGGAGTGGCACCATTCTAACCCGGCAACCACACGGGTGACAATCGATATTCTCGCAGAACATTATTGATAAGCAGAGATCGGAATAGGTAGAGCTAATTTGCCTAAACTTGACGCGTATTCATTCATTGCGTGAGCAAAATGGGAATACATTATTGAATGAAGGTGCATCAAGTTTAGGCAAATTAGCTCTACCTATTCCGATCTTTGTTGATAAGCCAAAAAGTGAATGGTCTTGATGCGACTGCCACGTGACGCGAGATGGAATAGTGTTAAGAGAAACCTCGAGCTTTTTTAATTGATTATTTAAACCTATCCTGACATATATAACTGATCAGTTTATAACTTGCACAACGCACAACGTAATTTGATTTGTCAAAATGTTTTGTCCTAAAGGACAACGGAGCGGTTAGTAGATCCTTCCCTTTTTTTAAAGGTTAGAATATGACTAAGCGACCGTTACTTTGCACACGTTTCCGCTCTTAACAAAATCTAAATTACTTAGAAATTAAAACGAAATGTCTCTATAAGTAATTAATAACTTTTTTTTCAGGATGTAAAAAACGAAGCGTCAGTGCAAAAAAATGCTGAACACAATCAGTTGGGTGCCATAGAGTAAAAATAGTAAGTACAGAGTAGAGTACTAAGCAATTGCAGTAAATACTACCAGTAGTAAACATTTCCAGTAATTTTAAATCCGTGTACAGCCAGTCGTAACCGCGTTGTATAATCCGATACTAATCTGCGGGAACGTCGCCGGCGCACGCGCTATTCTCAGGCGATACGAATACCATAGATAATTGTGATTCGGCCATTTTGTATACTATTGACAGCTGTCAAAACACAACTATAGGGACGGTGACAAGCAACAATAAGTTCACTTGCAAGGTTGAAGGCGGTTATAGATAAACCGGAATGAGATAAACGTTACTTATGACGACTAGGGTTGTTATTATGACATGGCTCTGCAGTCTGCAGCTCATTTTTCAGCGAGCGTAAAGGACAGAGCTATTGCGGTTACATAGCTCTGTCCTTTTCTCCCAGCGTAAATTGAACTGCATTGCTATGTCGTAATAACCCTCCTGTATTACGTATGAGCTATGATGGATTAGTAGGGCACAAAGATTTGAAATACAGTCGGGCTTATAAGCTGTACACTTTAGAACTTTGTCACTTTCAAGTCATGTTTGAACTGCTCCAATGAAAAGTGTCTTATAAATACATACATTCATCATCAAGCCCCATTGTTTTCAGGGTAGGCTAGATAGAAACAATCCAAAAAAAAAACTTGACAGTAAAAGGTGCTTTTTTTTCAAAATGCAATATTTATACGTTCTTCCGTTAACGACCTTCAAAAAACCCTACCACCCAAATGTATGATTTTAATGTAAGCTCAAAGCAAAAAATGTCAAGGAATAACATTTAAGAAGTTAATCATACGTATAAATAATCAGCAAAGTAGGGTGTCCATGTCATGACATTAATTAGTCCTCGCATTCCGATACAACATTTAAAAATACCATCTGCCCAAAGGCGAAGTGGTGATCAACTGCTGCATATAAAGTGCATGTTTTATAGGCCTTTAATTTATTGCATTTATTGACTAAACATTCCTTATTTTAAACCGTAAAGGCAATGACATAAAGCTTTTAATTGCAGTAAATAAAGTTTTGCTAGTATGCTCGTTGCGTGCAATGCAATCGTAAACCCAGTGATTTACAGACGGTCCTGCGTTTAATATTAGTGTTGTTACTCCAGCACTTGTATCTGCAGGATTTGAATGTAAATAGGTTTATCTTCATTTTTATTCATTAAAAAGTTGCTTTCCTTTCGATGAAACTTCAAAAGTTCAATGTGACTTAGGGCAAACGAAACAAACCCCTTTACCTAACTATTTTGGTTTTTCAAGTACCTGTGCAAACAATATCTATTTTAAATCAATCCGTTCAAACCTTGAAAACAGCGTATTGTGGTTAAAAAATCTACATAATAATGAAACAAAGGCAGGACAAGAGTAGTTCTTCCGAAATCATTACATTAACGACTTTGGCATTCAAAAAACTGTTTTCTCTTTCCAGTCACATATTACCGAAACAATAAATAAAAGAAAACGTAAATAACGACAATGTTTCTAACTAACCATGCGAATCATGCGCGGGCGCGACTAAACTTACTAATTTAGTACTGTGACCACACGTCATCAAAAATTAGAGCCTTTATAATAATAAAATTAGTTGCCTAATTATTAGAAAAACTGTGACGAAACCAGAACAGTATTAAAGTAGTTTTCATTTAATCCAGCGTATCTTCAGAAGATAATTTTAACTGGCGTGTTATACGTCGAAACTAAGAAGTAATTGTCGATGTAAATACTTAAAACTTCATTATATACTTTTTTAAAGTAAAACAATTACCGGCAACACCTATCCTGCAGTAATTAGCTGTACAAAGCACATTACATCGTTTAGTTAGGAAATAATTTGCATAAGAACCTGCGTGGAAAGAGTTTCGTTCTACAAAAAATAAATAGAAATCTTGAAATCTTACGATTCTCGACTGACAACAAATAATAAGTTAACTCTCTTAAGAAACACGTAGCCTTTTATGGACGAGACACTTATTTTTTGACTTGGAAATCGTATGATTTCCAAGAACATTCGTTATTTTTGTATGTAAGAGAACATTGTCGAAACTTTAAAATGTTTTCTAGAATGTTCTCAATACTTTATTGATAAGATTTCCCAAATATTTGAATATTGTTGAATATCCTACAACGATCACAAGTTATCCTCTATAAAATTACCTTTTATCTTTTGGAATTTCTCCGTTCTATCCTCCGTATGCCTAACCCATGGTCCCAATACAAATAACTCAATAACCGTAGGCCGCTCGCCGGGTGGCCATCCCGGAGCGTTCGACGTTTGATCTGTTCATTAGCTGATTAGCAAAAAATACCTCCTGTATACCAAATACATATACAGTCGGCAGCGCAACGAAATGAGCGAACTATTGGGGCAAAAATATATACCTACAGTGTGTTACCGGCATGCGGGCATTTATTAAAAATGCCTATAATATGTTGCTTTAGCAATTGTTTGCAAGTATTATAAATTAAAAAAAATATTAAAATAACTAAGTACACTTTTTTTTTTAGATACCGTCTATTTTTTTCTGTGGTGCATGTGCTGCGTGTTCATCGTTATCTATCAGTATCGCTGTTGCTTGGTACAAGGCATGTCGTGGTACGGGGGCAGATCATAATAATCAAAGTAGCCGTCGACTGTCATTTACACTTGTCAAATTGCTGTGCTATACATTGCTGGCAATTAACATTTCGTTCGAAAGTTAACTTAAATTAAATTTAAAGTTAAATTGTTTATTAATTAAATTAATGTCATAGAATTACGTTACAGATATACTTTATTTTAACCTACTTTTAAAAAAGCCCGGGTGCTGGTAACACACTGTGTAGTAGGTTAGTAAAATCTGTGAGTATTTAGAAGGGGCTTCGGGTTTGTACTTCTCTCTCACTCGCTCTTAATAAGTGCGTAGGTATGAGAGCGAGTGAGAGATAAGAAACCTGAAGCACATAACAGCTATCGGACTGTACGATA